>JAVHNL010000528.1:0-50000 GCA_031216105.1 Dalbergia cultrata
ACAAGATTTTATGTTTTTTTAATACCTTTTTCAACAATTGCAACGATTGCAAATTAAACTCAACAATTTAATTTTGAGAGTGTAATATTGACTATCAAATCATATGAGTTTGATTCTCATACATTGATATTTGATTTTATTACTTTGTTTGAAAGGATTTTTAAATAATGAATGAAAAAGTCAGTTATCATAATTAACAAGGCGTAAACCTGAGCAATTACCATATTAATTTTTTGTGTTAAAAAAAATAAATTATAACATATTTATCATAAGGATAATTATGAAAAAATAAATTATAATTATTTTGATTCCATTTCTTTTCATTTTATAATCTAAACAATGAAGTGGTAATTATACTTCATTTCATCTTTAACAATCTAAATAATGGTGTGAGATCTTTATTCCATCTCACTCCACTCCATTCTTCCACCTTATTCTATTTCGTACCATCCATCATTGATTATCCAAACAAAGCCTTAGGAAATGCATTTATAAGCATATTAAATTTTCAGAAACTATATTACTTGAAGTACAAGTGGAACGTAACTTTAGGAACCAAAAAAGTTTACATTATTTTTATTTTTAATATATATTCCTGTCTTATTTTTTATTTTAGTCAACGACTCATCATCAAATAAATCAAATGGAGTTCTATATTGCATTTGACAAGTGCATGTTAAGAAAAGTAAAGTGCTCACAATTTAGTAATAAATTGTTATTATTGAGTAGTTTCATAGCAATTGTATTTGTAATGTATTGGTTTTATTTTAAATTAAAATTTTTTTTATTAGTTATATAATCATTGAGTTTTTTTATTTTTAATGAAATCTATTTTTTAACCCAAAATTTTTTGTTACAAGGGATCATGGTACGGAAGAAAAAGCTATGAGAGCTGGATCTGGCTCCACTCAAGTACTCATTTAAATTTCCTAGTAATGATTGATTATTTTCTCAATTTTGTCATGAATTTATATCAAAATTAAAGGCTTAATTCAGTGACTGCAACTAATATGCAATTATAATCGTAGAACGGTGGCAAAATTATTGAAATGAACTTGAGGAAATGAAGAACATGACCAGGCAGGAATGTGTTGCTCATTTACTAAGGTAGTCTTTGCTATTATATCATTTTGAAATTGAAAATCAAGTACGAAAGCTTAGGGTTACTTTTCCTTAGTAAATCGCTATCTGACCAGAGGATATAAGAAAATTGTGACAAAAGGTTAAGGGGAATCACCATTTTCCTTTTATGGTTACCAAGTTTGTCTCATACTCAGTTTTTCATCTTGAGGTTTCTTCTTGTTCAATTAACGATAGCAGAGGGGAAGATAAATGTGAAGACTGAAGATGCCAAACCTGAATTCCAATGATTGGATCTTAAGGAAAGAGTTAGGCAATGGGGATACAAATGAAAGCACTGAAATTTATTCTTCTGAAACAAGGTTCCACTCATTTAGGCTTGGAATTATTTTAAACATTTAAGGTTTATTTCAATTTTCTCTTTCTGATTTATTTGAAGTAAGACCCTTGTTTATTTTGTTCTCTACCCTTGATCCCTAAGACCCTGACATCTCTTTTTTCTTCTTACTTCAATCTCTAGCCACTGCCCAACACGATATACTAGCTCACCGTTCCCGTTTGTCAAAGCTATGTAAAAGAATGTTCATGAAGTGAGGTAAATCTTGAGCCTGTTTGAGAACTGAATGTAGTCTATACATTGTGATTAAACCAATGGTGAGGACTTGTTTGAGAACTTACTTATTTATAGACAAAACCTTAGTTGAGGAATCATCCAAAGGTCCAAGTGATAGGAACTTCAGTTGAAGCCGATTATTGGAATTTGGACAGTTTTCATTGGATGCCTATCAATTGATGACTTCTATATGGTTCTGATATACGTAGTCCTCTGTCTCATTAAGTTGCATGTTCAGAACTCACACGTAGCGGAAGTAGATTGGATGATACTTTTTATTTTAGGAAAAATATTTTTAAAATAAAATTTTACTATTGCTTTCATATTAATGGCTAAAAATAATTTTACTTTATCCTATTCAAATAAAAATTGTTATCTTAAATTTACTTTTGATATACTCAAACCACACACAAATTATTTTTATAAAAATAATTTTTCTAAAAGTAATTCTTTTTAATTTGAAGTGTTAGGAGTTTAGGCTACGAAGAGCTGGTTCTTAGTATGCAGATCATCAAGGTCTAATAAGTCCCTTCAAATCCAATAAAATTCAATGCCAATACTTGTGGCAATGAGCCACTTGTGGCACATAAATCCATGAACATCAAAATTGGGTCTTCATACTCAGCTGGCCTTTGAATGTTGTAGGCGCATTGCCCTTCTTGGACAAATAGCCAAAGCCCAATCCATGCGATTCCTTCTCTTTTTACTAATCTTACTAAATCAAAATCGCTTCTTCTGTAGCTAATCATCTTCCATCTTATGTAATTACATATGAATAATTCTGTGGTCTATGTTCGAGCTCTTCTTCTCACTTAAATTAGGCTATCTGGGCTGTATTTTATTTTACTCAAACTGTCATAAGGTCCTATCTATTATAGTCTCAAATTACTTATCTTGGGCTGTACTTCTCTTAACTACGTAAAATTTTATAATTGTGAGTTTGTCTTCTTAAAATTGATCCTTCTAATTTATCATGATCTATTTCTATTTACTCCTTACTGGACTTCAGCTTCTTATTAATGGAGTTGAGTGTGACGGTATATTATTTCAATTAACTCTTTTTTTTAAAAAATTAACATTCAACCATTTGGCAAAACAATTTCTATCGGATTGTAATTGAATATCATTGCAATAATTGATTTAGTTCAGAAGTTTCCATCCAGCTTCTTCTCAATTTGTCACAAAAGGTCTCTAGTTTTCTCATGACTTACAAGAAGCACCTACAATTAATTCACCTCAAAAGCTGAGTTGCACGGCTAGAACTGGAAGTAACTACGTTCATTTGACCGGGAACAAAACATGTTTCGGTATGCAGTTGTCCATTTATTTTTGGGCGTCACTCAAATTAATGATTATGTGCATAATTTTATATTTACAAAAATATTATTTAAACTTCTAAAAAATATCATTGAATGTAATTGTAACCTCTACTTATTATATTAATCAATCTTATTTAATAGTAATAAAGTAAGTCTTTTTATATATGTTCAAATAATACTATCCCACGTTTGTGGCATCACATGCAGCTTGCTCCATGTGCAAGCTGTTCTATCTATCGTACTTGACACATTGACCGGGTGTGGAGCAGCAATTTGATTGGTTCGGTTGTCATTGTGTTTTTACTTCTTTTTTGTTTTTAGGCAAAAAAAAAAACTGTTTGGAGTCAAGTTAATGCTCTACTTAAGAGAGAAATTCATTGATGGGTTAAATAATAAATAATATAAGCTTTTTTTTTTTTTGGCTCTAAGAACACGTAAGAACTCTTTTTTATTTTCATTTTTATTAGCTCTCACTAATGTCAATCATATCATATTCATGACATTTGTCACAAGAAAAGAAGTTTGGTTGCTCATTTGTTGAGCTTCAGAGTTGCATATTTGGAAACTTAGGCCTAGCAATATCTATGGCCAAAAAGAGGTCACCGACATTACAGCACACAGACAGCTATGCCATATTTATGCAACATAAATTCCAAAAATGCGCTAACATCTGCAATTTTTCTGTTCAAGGTTTAGGGTTCTGTATTTTATCATGTTTTCATAAAATAGGTAACTTGGTTATTTATTTTTATTTTTAATTTTAAAGTATCAATCAATTAAGTCTTTAATTATGCCTTCATCAGTTTTACTGAAAAAAATATAGCAAAGTGTTATTAATACGTAGCGTTACAACATCACCGCATCATAGTCATCTTACTTGTAATGTTCTTGTCGGGATGCTTGCAATTGGTATATATGCTTTGCGGAGAGGAGAGATCGCCTGATGACAATTTCGATTAAAAATTATAAGAAGGCACAGCAGAAGGTGGCTCATTATAATTGTTTAGTGAAATAATTAATTAATCAAATATATTGTATAATTAAGGTTCTTTAGTCTCCTTTGACCACGTCGACCGTGACGTGGCTTGATCGAAATTGACCACAAGAATCGGATTGTTCAAGAAGTTTGGCAAAGGATTTAACAAACTGTTTTTTATTTTTAAAATGAGAAAAACCAAAAAACTTGTTTGGTAAAATATTTTAAAAATTAAAAAACTGATTATTGATTTTAAAAAACACAAATAGAGAACATCTTTAAGTTGTTTTTGAGAATTTGTTTTTAAAAACAAGGGAAAGGCATGGTGACAATACTGTAATATCTTATTTAATTAGTTTCAACACCCGGTTATCCCACCTCTCGACAAAATAAAAAGGCTTTTGTGATACTCTATGAAAAAGGATTCAAGTTACATTGATCCATGCAGAGGGAAAATGAGTTGCTCTTTTTCCACTTTATAAACTGCTATTAAGATTGACCTTTGTCAATTTTAAAACTTATTTTAAAACATAGCAATCCAGAAAGATATTTTTCATTTTTCATGTTTAAAAACCTGTTTTGAGAACAAAGGTGTCAAACAATTTCTTTTGTTCTTTAATTTCTTAAAATTGAATCTAAACTTGTTTTACAAAACTATTTTTAAAAACACACAACTAAAAACACTTTCAAACAAGCTTTAATATATTGATTTTGGTCCAGACATGTTGGGAATCAATAGCAGAATCATTATTAAAGACCAAATTAATAAAAGTTCTTATAACTTCACACATTTATTACTTAAGTTTTTCATCAATAGTCATAGCTTTTATACCAAAGAAATTAAATTAAAATTTAGTTATAATGAATCAATTTTTTATAAAAGTGATGGCATACCATACTACAATCCTGCGAATGACTGAATGGCTTTCCTCTCCGTAAATTCATCAATATATTAAGAGTTAATGCTTATTTTAGTTCCTCACATTTCATGTGTAAGTCATTTTAATCTCTGACATTTTATATGTAAGTCATTTTAGTCTTTCATTTTTTAAATGAATCAATTTGGTCCCTCACATTTACAACGGAGGGACTAAATTGATTCACGGTTATAAATGTGAGGGACCAAATTGATTCATTTTAAATTGGATTAATTAGGAATTTGTTAGGATTGGTAATATTAATTTAGTTATTAACTCAAATGACATTATTTAATCCCTGCTAAAGTGTCACTTAATAGTGAAACATCACTACTTAACTAATGGTGGTTTAATAGATAATAACTGAGAGACTAAATTGATTCACGATTATAAATATAAAGGATTAAATTGATTCATTTTAAAAATAAGGGACTAAAATAACTCACACATAAAATATCAAGAAATAAAGTAAACATTAACTCATATATCAATTCTAAGTCCCTTCTTCGAATAATAATAATAATCTGACTTCTTGGTTCTAGCAAGGTCCACACAAGAGTTTACGGTAGTACAGTATTTGCGTCGATGTCACCCTCATTTCAACGTTTCTTTTGCGTTAGGCCTGTCAAGATCAGAATGTCATACCTCTTATCTAACTAGAAAGCTAGTGCCTACTTGTATATTGTAAAGAAATACATATTAATTAGCAATATACGAAAACGCTTGTATTATTCAACACTGGCTTATACATAGAACAGGTAAACTTATATATTAACTAATTTTGAAAATTATAAACTTAGATTTTTTATTGTTATTCTGTAAATGAAAAAATATATATGCAAACTATTTGACAAAGGAAATATTAATTGATTAACAAGAAAATATCTTGAAATTAACTTTTTTTTTGGCACATATCTTGAAATAAATTTGAGACTATACACTTGAACCATATTTATCTTTTAGGGTTTTTAACGACAGTGATTAAGGATTTAAAAAAGAGAATGTTTATATTACGAAATGTCATTTTCATTGTTTTTAAAATCTGAAGGCCATTAAAAAAGTGTACAAACTTACTATTTGTAAAATCCTTTAGTAATATCCTAAGGCATTGATTGGTTAATTAGAAATATCATGTTCTTTATATAAATTATCAACACGGATTTTCTCAAAAAAAAAAATCAGATTTTTCTGTCATTAAAAATTATATCATAGTAAACATATTAATTTCAGTTAAGGTTTATAATAAATTAAACTATGCTACTGCTAGGGATTTTAATTTATTTCATTGAACAGTTTATGTTTTCACTTATATGTTTTGTCTTATGTTAACACAAATATTGTTATCCTTTCTTACGCGTTTTATAGTAATTCAAGTGTCAAACATAAAGCAACCGAGCAAAATGGTATATGATGCGAAAGATTTGCATGCGAATTACCCTTGGAAGCATGTTGACTGTTGATTGTATTTTGATGCTTCACTTTTTTTCCTTTAAATTTTATTTCTTGAGAATGCAAGTAATCACGTATGATCTCCGTCCCTAAAATTTTCACCAAAAAGTTTGGTCATATATAGCTGTGCTCGAACATTAATCATTCATTCAATTTCCGAGGTATTTTAAATTAATTTTATAGTACATTTACCAAAATAAAATAATATATTTTAAAAATAAGAAAAAAATCTCTATTTTTATCTATTGGCGTGACCGAGAATTACACCAAGAAGCACCAACAAATAAAAATAATGGACATAACAGAAAAACAAAATACCGCACACAGACATGAAAAAGTAAATAAATAAATAAAAAGGAGATAGAACAATGACACACGAAGTTAATTTCTGAGGGTATTGATAACAAAGGCAGACATTAAAAAATTTCTTAAATTATCAAAATATACAACAAACATAAGAAAGGCATACATTAGAAATAATATTTATTTCTTGTTTTTGCACTAGAATTTTGTTGTTCGCCTAAAATGCTAAAAAGATAAAAGGAATAAGTTAGTTACTACCAGTGGCACTTAACTTTTGACTTTGGAGGCACCCACCCAACCTTACATAAAATTCCTCAAGAAAAGCTGAAACATGTCTGCTTCAAGCTTCAGTGCCACTTGTCTCTCTGCAGTTCTTTATATATTCCCTCTTTCCACCTCCCATGAATGATTGCTGCAAAATTTCACCTTTCTTTCCCTCACAACACAAACTTGTCTGAATTTCCATTGTTCAGCTCGAACTTGTGTTTACTTTGTTGTGCTTCTGTTGTATGTGTTCTCCACTGGGCCCTTCGTCTATGGCAACTGAAGCAGAAGGAGGATTTCCCAAGGACAAGAAGGACAATGACCATGTTGATGGTGCCAGTTCTTCCACTGCCACCAGAGCTGATACCCCAATTCAAAAGGTACAACTACTCTATGTTCCATCACCTCCCTCAGTTCCCTCTTCTTGGTTTTTTTATATCCCCTCTTTTTCTTATATTTGAGTATACACTTTAGGACCTCTACTTTATATATGTCAAAGCTTTTAGAACTAAATTGGTTTCTTGAAAAGAAGTCATAAGGGTATTCTCCGTTTGTTCTTAGTTCATGCCTTTATCATTGGTCATCAACTCCTATGTTGGATTTTATTATGTTCATAAATCATCAGCAGTTGGCCAAGGACATAGTTTTACTCTATAGTTTTCCAATTGAATTTGTACAAGTGATACGATCTTCAGTTCCAGCCGAGTATTGGAATTTGGACAATTTCCATTGGATGCCTGTTAATTGGTGACTTCACATGAATCACATTGTGTTGATGCAATCTACTTTGCATACCACCCTTATGGAAGTAAAACATTGCATCACTTGCGTAAGCATTCCCTGGGGGAAAAAAAAAAAAGTGAAGGTAACTGTCAGCGATGTAAATATTCATTTAAGAGTGAAGACAAATTCAATTGACAAAACTCACTTGGTTTATCCTTATCTGAAATACTTTTTTTTTTTTGATGTAATTATCTGAAATACATGTTTGTGATAAATTTGAGTATAACTATAAAATCCATATAGTTTGCTATTAGTTTGCAGCTTGACAACTCCTCTATCTTTAAGAGAGCTTTTGTCTGATTCTTCAAATATAGGATGTGGAGTCAAGTGAAATAACTGAAGAACTCCCCAGTAGACAACATGGAAGAAGGCAAAACCTTATGTTGGAGATACCTACACGAAATATTGATGAAGCAAGAGAGGATTTCTTGAGAATAAACGAGCCCTCAACTCTACCTCTCAGAAGACCCATTTTTTCCCCATGTACAAATGAGTTACAAAGTCCCTCGCCAACCAAAAATAAATCAACAATTAAAACCCTTATTCCAAAACTCAGTTTTAGATTTCACAACATGACTTCAGATGCTGAAAAGGCTTCCATGCTAACACTTGAAGGTTCTTCCACAGAGGCACCTAAAAAGCCTATGATTTCAAGGACACTGTCTCTTACAAAGTTGATCACACCTAGAGGGAAGAAAATGTCATCTTTACCTGTAACCCCAATTGCTCAGTCAAATCCAGAGTGTGCACATGGAGGGAATGCAGCCAATCCAACATTGTATGTGGTGAGTAGCTTTGCAACATTTATGTTGCATTGTAATGATCATGCTTGGTTATTTAACATTAATTGAATTAACAATAGAGTGAAGAAACCCTTTCTTACTTAGGATGTTTCTAACCATGCTTTACACACAAGTAACCAGGATTTTGTTGATGAATTTTCATGGAAAGCATGTTTTATCACGATAAATCTACAGCTTGCTAAATTTGTAACTATATAGAAATATGTGTTGTTCTCCCAAAATGTCAGCTGCTTTCATTTTGGTTGAATAGCATCTTACTTCAATTGCAAAATATTCTGCATCCCTTTTAAAATACTATCTTGATTCTTGAATGATAATTTCATTTTGGTTGTGGTAAATTTGAATCAGCGAAAGTTGAATCAGCCAATCCGTTGCTGCTGTTTACAATCTAGTGCAATAGTGTGATTGAATAGCTTGGCATCAAGGTTCTCTTAATAATAGTCTGAGTTTCACATACATAAATTTGATACTTATGTGTTAGCTTAGAGATGTGGAAACTGGTGATGAATGACTCTATAAAAATGTGGCATCAAAATTAAACTTCAACTTAAATCATGCATTCCGATATACTAGATGATTTTCCTCATAAGATGCACCTTTTAATTCCTGATCAGTCAACCTTATATATTCTGCAAGTTGCACTAAAGTCTATAATACGTAAGTTTTATATGCTAGACACATTGCTATCCACTTTTATCTGATTCATAGTCTCCTCATTTTACAGAAAAAGGGACCGCAATCATCAATTCATCGTTCCCGTTCAGTTCCTGTGCTTACCAAAGATGGGAACCCATCTGTAGGCATCATGTTTCGTATAGTTCCTTCCACACCACGGTTGGCTGCTAGCACTGCCACAACGTCTATGAAATCTTCACCTGAGGATAGCGGTGACTTTCTTCTTCATGTTTGTATAACAATGTTATATTTAAAATTTGAACCTCCAAAAATATCTAACTTGACAGAAATTATATATATGCTACTTGAGGATGGAGTGAATTTTGGTGGTTATAAATTTATAATCATTATAACTATCAGCTGTTATTGCAAGCGATCCTTAAGCTTTAAGTTCAAGTAATTCCAAGTTTCTATCATGCATGTGCCATTGATTAACCCATGGAGTATAATATGCTTTCTTAAGACTTCTTTTTAAGAAGTAACCTCTGATCTCCAAATTTGAAGATATTGGTTACTCCTTTGGACCTTAAGATTAAGTTCTTTTCAGTAATTCTTGTGCATCTGACTAATCTGGTTCAGTTGAAGATGAGGATGGGGAAGATATTCCTGAAGAAGAAGCTGTCTGCAGAATTTGTTTGGTTGAACTGGGAGAAGGTGCTGATACCCTTAAAATGGAGTGCAGCTGCAAAGGAGAACTTGCACTGGCGCACAAAGAGTGTGCAGTTAAATGGTTTAGCATTAAAGGTAATAGAACATGTGATGTCTGCAAGCAGGAAGTTCAGAACCTACCTGTCACTCTTTTACGAGTTCCAAGTGGCCATGCACCTAACTTGATAAGGAGCAGAGGTCAGCAATACAGGCAAGGGGAAACTACTTCCCTGAGAATTCTTTTTGCTAAAATACATTCTAGCTTCATCTTATGGTTCATCACTGTAGGCATTGTTTCACTCATAAGTGGCTCTTGGGGTTTATAGAGGGTAAATGTATGTAGCTTTATCAAGATTTGGACCTGTGATTTTCAGATAACAAGACGACAACAATAAAAATTACTAATGATTTTTCTGATTGAACTGGACTATACATGAATTTGATTTGGCAAATGTGACTCACGAAAGGCACCTATAGCTTATGGAAATATTACAGGCGCCATAGTTCTTTTAGCATTTAAAGGGAGTTGAATATTTCTTACCCCATCATTTGACCCGGAGTGTTTATCAGTATTGTTTTCCAACATGGTACAAGAAGACTAATGCTTAGAACTTTTTACAGGGTTTGGCAAAATGTTCCCATTCTTGTGATTATCAACATGATGGCATACTTTTGTTTTGTAGAGCAGCTTCTTGTAAGTTTAACTACTCTTTAGATAATGTTCCCTTTAGTCCATACGTTTTCCTAATGATATCATTGGGCAGGGTTCAAGTATGGGATCTGGTGCCATTGCCATATCTCTCCCATTTTCTTGTATACTGGGTCTTCTTGCAAGCATGACATCCACGACAATGGGTAGGGCTTTCTTACACTTTTGGACAATGCTAGCTTGAATTCTGCCTTTGGTATTACACTGATGCTTCCAAATTTGTCCTTAGTGAGGAGAAAACATGTCTGGCTTTATGCACTTGTACAGTTTGTTATGGTGGTCCTCGCTGGACGGCTTTTCTACTCACTGGTAAGGAAATCTTTCGTGTGTGCGCACGCAATTGTGTTCATTTTCAAGTCGTATAAGTATAACCGTGATCAGTAAGATGAATGCTAGTTTTTTTCAGTAAGATCTAAGATGAATGCTAGTTAGTCAAATGTAGTTATTAGCATTGCTGCGGGTTTTTAGTATGGTGGTTTTCAACTTTACCGATAAAGCATATGTCAGAATTTGCAGAGTCTTAATCTTTCTGAATATAAATTATTCTCACTTTCATGCATTGGTGGCGTTACAGCTTCACGTGCAAGCTGTTCTATCCATGCTACTTGCTACATTTACTGGGTTTGGAGTTGTAATGTGTGGAAACACTATTCTTATTGAGTTTGTGAAGTGGAGGAGAAGGTGGCTTGCTCAGTTGAATCAGCATCAGCAGCATGGCTCCCAAGAGGTGGTGGTACCGCCTGATCAATCCTCTGCAGCCACTCATCCAGCTCAGACTATTTCTCAACATCCTGAAAGTGATGTAGGAGACACTACACAGCGCATGAGCTGACATAGCATATTCTTTCATATAATTTCCATGAACATTGGCATGCTAAATGTGTCTGGCTGTACATAAAATATAAAATATATTGTATAGACAAGTTTAAGCATGTTACAATGTTAGCTGATACTGCTTTTCGGGGAAAGCTCGATCAACTGTTGTTTTTATACTGCAACTTTGAGGGATCAAAAGGCAATTTGCACTGCAACAATGGATGAAGAGATTAATACCACTACACATTGCGATTCCATGCCGTTTCACGGTAGATTCTTCGATTGGCACTGGCATTATATAAGCTATTAAGCTGTGGCATAACGTGGCATTCCATATCACTAGTATACCTCATTTTATAAAACGGAAAAGAACAATTAAGAATAACGTGATATGATTTGAAGCCAAAAATTTATCAGAGGCATTCATTATTCACCCCAGTATAGAACTCTGCTTTGTTTTTATTGCCAATAAGTAGTCATCACATTTAGAACACAGCAGTTTCAGTACGAAGGCTAACGATCACAGTTGCATCAATTCATTGGGAGCATAGCGTTACGAATATCACAACCACAAGAGAGGTCAACCTTACCTACCTCACATTAAACATCCTAGAACCCAGCTTTATCGAATTCACATTAGTGTAAACCCTCAACTAAATGCCAATAGAATAAATAATGGCTTGTGTGAACTTCAAAAGTACCGATCTCCAAGGACCAATGTCACATTATTCCTGTAATCACTAATCAGACATCCTAATAACAGCCGTTTTGTAATTACAGGAGGCGGCTGGAGAGAACTCCTCTCCATCCTCTCAGTGCCATCAATGGCATGCTCATCCATGAATATACAATAGAACCAGTTGGTTCATCTTTACCAGAATCAACATGTTGAAACTATGAAACCAACCGGGTAAAAGATAAACAAACCATAAAAAAATTGCTTAAATCCCCTTTCAAGATTTGGTCATTGTTTGTAGCCAGAATTGCTGATCTTGCTTGAAAGTGAAGGCTTCTCCTTAAGGCTGGTAGCTAACAAGGTTTCAGAGTTGCTTGATTGGCTCTCAGCACCCCCAGGTCTCGTCCAGATTTTTATGTGCCCCTCCCGGCAGGCAGTGAGTACAGATTCCTGGGTAAATATCACGCCAGAGAGTGGTTCGGTATGCACTCGGTGAGCAACCAATGGAGATATTTTTGGAACATCCCGCATGCTTGGAGCAGGTTGCAAGGTACCCACTGGGACAACACTGTCCCAATGGGATGACTGGCTTCCAGTACTGTAAGTTGGGGATCCACCAGGAGGACGCCTCAAGGGTACTACAATCTCATCCATTTCAAGGTCCCATAGAAGCAATTGAGTATCCTGACCACCAAAACATCTTAGTTGCAACATTTGTGCAGAGATAAGAGCTGCATAAAATAATATAGTGCAAAGATAAAAGCTAAACAAAATACTACAGATCTAGAGACCTAAGTTTAGGAAATATCACACAAAAGGCAAAAATTAGTTCCGATATTTAATGATGAGTGGAACGGAACGGTATAGAATGAAATGGAAAAAATGTTCAATCCCAGTGTAAAGTGTTTGAATATCAAAGGATAGAATGGAGAAAAGTTTCCACTCGATTTGTTTAGAAATTCAAGAGGAAGAAATGGAAAGAATTATTGAATCACCTTCCATCCAACTCTGCTCAAATTAGAGGGAAAGAAAAATAAGTGTATTGGATGGAATAGAATAGAATGAGTTGCATCCAATACCATTCCATTCCATTCCATTCTATTTTAAAATACCCAAACAATGGAACTTAACACCATTACATCAATTACTTTCCATCAATCAAAACATAGCCTAAACAACTCAACATATTTCTCTCCATACAATAGCATGGCACTTGCACCCAATTACATCCATGTTTCTTTCTTCATGATCTGTTATTCTGAATGGAGCCAGAGTTTGGCCTTTTCTCTCTCCATCTTCACGGGGAACATCAGGACATGTGTAATTAGTTGTCTTACATCAGTTCTGTAGATACTAATAGCATGATTTAATAAAGATAAATAGCACTTTTTCTCCCCAAGCATTCCGCAACATCTTTTACCGTACACAGGAATTAACAGAGCCTAACATAATCATAAGAAACCCAAAAGCTGCTAAAACCCATGTAGTCAAAATTGACTGTCCATAAAATATCTTTATGAAGTCTTCCCACTTAATTTCTATTTTATTTATCATGCTTTTCCAGTAGCTTTAACTAATAACTAAGCAATTACTAGAGACTGCACTCAATTCTTTGAAACCAATCACAGATCCAATAATTGGATACCATGGCTGAATCACCAAAATCCCCACAATATCTTTCTAAATAAGTAGATACAGCAACTTATTTTTGAACCTGCCAATCATATCATGGGTGAGCGGGGAAAAATCATGTTGAAAATTTTGGGAAGTATAGAATCAAAATCAGAGCTATGTAAAGGCACAGGAAAATTATATTGAAAATAATTTTCCAAGTACCTGACCAACAGAACCGAACCGATACATAACAGCCTCTCCATTGTCACTTGAATTAGGTGATGACCAATACGAATCAAAAGCCACTCCACTTACCTGATTACAGCAATTGGCAGAAATTGATTCAATACTATGGTAGAAATATTTTGCCAACTCAAAATTACCAAGCAACCTACCCATGAGCTATGCCCCTCACCCCATGCCACAATCTTGCGATCATCCATGCTCCAAACTTGAACTAAATCATCTTCTCCCCCGGTCAAAATATATTTTCCATCCGCACTGTAAAATGTAAACAGAATTACTTTATTTCTCAAAGAATAAAAAGTAAACCGAATTACCATCTAGAGTGAGATGCATATTATTGTAGAATCTAAGCTTAAGAAGTGAACTCAGAAAATAGGAAACAAATACGGAGATGCTAATCCACTAATTAATTAATTGACTAAAATCAAACATAACTCACCTCCAAGCACAACATAACAAGGCCCCGTAATAACTTTTCCCACCACATATAAGTTGTTCTTTTACGTAATCAAACACTCGTAAGTAACCTGAAACAGAAAGTAAGGTAGATTCATGAAGTTATTGTTGAAAGGAAAACAGAACAAGTAGAACTAACGGAGTTTTCATGGCATTTAATGAAAGATATACCATCTCTTCCAACAGTTGCTAAGTATGCCCCATCAGATGAGAAAGAAAACATGTTAATTGAACCCTGGCATATATGCCATCTGGCTATCGGATTACTCTGCACAGGTCAATTAAATCTTGTTTAGTAAATATGATAAATATATTCATAAGAAATTCTGCAGAATTGGCTGAAGTACAAACTAGGATTCCTGATTTCATCCCAAACAAATTAAGCAATAAATATGTGGTCAATCAAGTGTTCTATGAGAATGCCGCAACATTCTAGAAGCATCAATTAATAATAGTAATAAGAATATATAGTTACCAATTAATAAATGCTAAATGTAACTATAATAAAATTGATAGCCCAGAGGGAAAAGACAAAGGTAAAATAGAAGTTGCATATCCAGTTTTATCAAGAAACTAAAGGACATCAAACTCAATACCTTACTGTAACGTGCATGTGCAACACAAAATTGACTTTGATCTTTGACAACAGGGAATGAAGAATCACCAGCACCATCTTTGTTCTAAAATGGGAAAGGAAAGATAATTATCTGTTCAACTGTCCATAAGAAACATGATAATAAGTGAACCAAAATATTAGCATCTCTCTTGATAATTAAGTCTTACCTTTTCGTATACATACAAATTCCCGTCAGCATGAGCAACAACAAAAGCACCATCACCTCCTGGCACCCAAGCAATACAAGTACAACGACTGTTCACATTAAAATGCATCAACCATAATAGTTTCTAATCAGTGTCTCCGACATGATATTCTGATAACTTCTCAAGCACTGAATGGCAAGGGTTAAAACCACCAAATTCAACTACATATTAGCATTCACATAACTTAACCAGTTAGAGTAATATACATTTAAATAAATCAGATATATACTGTATAGAAATTATTTTTTTTCCCCACTGAATGAAAGCACATAGTGCTCAAATCTGGCTCGATTAAAAGCTTTATCAAGCCTATAGAGCTGCTGGATTTGATTAACAACCCTACCCAAAGGAGACCATGTGATTTAAAAAAAATAAAATAAAAATCCAGAACAAGCATATTCATGTTCACCAGAATTGTAAATACAAGGTTTGGTCCTTATTAAAACTGCAGGACTTTATGTTAAATGTAAATATTTTCAGTTCTTTCTAAAGGAACTAAACAGATGATTAGACATTGGAATTTCAAAATTTTCACATGGGCACCACAAATACAGGTAGAAGATTCTGAAGGTTCAGTTCATCAACCACGATGAGTTTAAAATGATGCAAGGAATCACAAATACACATCTACAAAATTAATATTTGACAAGCATACTTCCTCCCCTATTATATAGTATTCATAACCAAGTCCTGGTTATATTCAACCCTACAGTCATATAACCATGTAAAGGCATGAATCAATAAAGAACCCATGCATTTTGGTTGTCAAGTGTCACAGGCAAGGTACAAGAGTTTGGCGATCAAAGCATACCATTTGCAGCCTATTCTCAGAGACTGACAAGAGACCCTCAACCAACATACAGGAATTTATGAAGTACCTTTAAAATTAACATCTGAGACTGAACCTCTATATCTATATCATCAAATTAATATACAAAATAACCTTCACTATTAGCTTCTTAATCCAAACAGCATTGCAAACGCTCATAACAATCAAAACTGCATGTAATTCCTAGGACTGAAGGCATCAAGAACAGCGCACAAACAAATTACATCATCTAATGCCTTTGACTTTTGGGAAAAGATAAAACGCTTGTAGTTTTACCAAAAACATCATAAAAGATCAAATCTTGCCTGTTATTGACAGAACCATCTTTGTTGTAATGCTGGGCCCCAACAAGCTTTTTGCCAACATCCTGTAATTGCTGTCTCAGTGACACGGTGTAGACTACAAATAATACACACAGGAACAATAAATTCATAAAGCTTAAATTTTCCTCAAAGAATGGAAATTAAACTTCAGTGAACACTGCCTTACCATCACCAGAGGTCAAGCCAATAAGCAAATCATGCCCATCCTTGGCATCTGGATCAAATGCGTGGCACACGGGATTTGAATTACTGAAGTGAATAGACTTTATGGGATCCTACAAGTCAAAAGAAACCGCTCATGTAGCAAACCCGAAGTACCAAAATACCAACAATCCATCAAAACCCAACCACTATACCTTGTCTTGAGAATTCAAATCACTTATGAAAATCGCATCCCCAACATTGAAGATCAAGTAGGTTCCTTTCCCATCAAAATTCGGATTAGTCAATGAACTACTTGAACTTGAGGCACCAATAGAACCAATCCTGCTGGTTCCTCCATTGCTCTTACTGCTACCATTGCCTCCAACGAAACTAAGTGCTCGGCTTCCATTGCTTCCTCCCAACAATCTAGCTGCTGCGGACCGTACTCCACTGCTGGCACTAAAACTCGAAGAAGAAGCAGTTGGGGTTGAAGGCGCAGGCTTGTCCTTGAGATGCGCCAGCGTTACCTGCTCATTCAATCGAATAACCAACCAAACCAACAATCTGTTAAGTCACTCTTCACTTCCGCTTAACATCATTCAATTACTCGGGCAAACAAAAAAGGCATCAGAGAACTAAATCATCCTAAAACCGATACTACACAATAATCAGTGGAACCAAATAAGATACACAAACGAAGCGAACTTATGATTCTGAGAGTTAATAACTTCACCCAAGAAAATGCCAACATTATCCCCCAAAAAATGAGACGTTGCCAAAATTGAATTCAGAGGAAAATTAAAATAAGACAAGAGTAGAAACGATTGTAATGAATCATCAGAAGGGGGAAACCCTAGGAACGAATCAAAACATGGTGAAGTACGATAGAATAAATTCAGTGGGCGTTGAAGAAAGCACACCTACCCTACAACCCTAAAAAAAAAAAAGGTAAGGAAAAGAAAAAGGGAAAAAGGAGAGTATCGAGAAGAATGAATGAAGAAGAGAAGAAGGCGAAAGAGGGAACCTGAGTGACGGTTTTGCCGTGAGCGTAATGAAGAAGACCAGAAGGGTGAGTCTTCTCGTATTGAAGCTTGTATCGGCCTTCTGGGGTTTTGAAATAGGTCTTGAGGCCAGGGGCTTGTGCTGTTCCCGATGATGAAGACGGGGACATCATGCCGTTCGAAGAACTGTTCATCATCGTCGCGATCCACGAGCATCACATGCCCAACAATACCCTCTGTATTTCAGTATCTCTCTCTCTCTCTCTCTCTCTCTGAGTCTCCTCCTCCTCCTCCTCCTAGGGTTTCAATCGATTTCAATTGAATTGAGTGAGTATCGGTTTTGAAGTCCAACAACGGTTTCGAATTTCGATTTCACTGCAGATCAGAGGGAACGAGACACCAGACTAGGAAGAAAGGGGTGGGGGTTTGGTTAACGTGTGTTTGCGTTGCGGCTTATTGATGATACGCTGGCAATGCCAATTGCAAAGTGGGGGTGTGTGTGCGTGTGTTTTTTTTGTTGATGTGGGAAAACCGCCCTTTGGTCAACGCACTGGACGGTCAAGATTCAACCTTAGAAATCAGTTACTTTTTTCCCCCGTATCTCCCTCTCTCTTCTTATCTTCATCTTGCTCTTAATTCTCATTAGTGTATTCGTTCTTTGTTTAACTTCTGAAGGCACACACGATCGAGTACAAACAACTCACTCACTCACTCAGGATCAGGAAGAAGTAGATAGGCTGGCTGGCTGAGTGGAAGCGCAAAGTAACTAGGTACGAGAACAGAACAGGCTTTGATTTGATTATATTGGAATTGGATTGGATAGCACGAGGGGATCTAACGCTGGCTAGCTTTGACAGCCAGTTGATTGTTCAGGCTCTCGTCACATTAACACTCAATTACCCCCTCGATTGCCGTCGCTGCTTTATGCCCTCCTTCAACCAAGGCCCAATTCATTAGGAGAGAAGAACATTGAGCCCCGATCCATCAACAAAGGATAATGGCCCAGCCCATAGCCAACTCCGCACTTTTAGTCCGGTGTGCCCACTGCACCGCACTTGTATTAGCCTTGAATCTTGATGAAGGGTTTGATGTTGCCAAAAAAATAAAATAAAATAAGGATCTGATTTTTTTTTCGACACCAAAAAAAAAAAACACTAATAATTAGGGATTTGATTCTTCCTGCTAGACAATGGTTATAATGTGAGGGTCCTGCCAATACGGTGTTAGTCCAAATAGAATGAAAAAATGCAATTAAGAAGTGTTTTCATTTAGTTGCACAACTGTACTTTGGAAGACTAGTCTCTTATTTATTGGGTGAGGAGATACCATGGAAAACCTAAAATAATTTATCATATATATATTGATCTTTCTATTAGGGTCTTGATGTATAAGACTGTACAATACCATATTTCACAAAATATAAGAGTATTAAATTTTCATTGATTAAAGATAAAAAAACAATAGCTTGTTTACAACAAAGAACCTGGTACAACACAATATATAGGGGATACATCACATGAGATGAGTGATTTATTATGAGAGGGAGATGAGTAAATTTGGACTGTATAATTATCTATGGATGATTAAAATTAAAAGTTAATTAATAATAATTAATGCTCATATACCCATTTAAAAAAATCATATAATTTTATGTTCTAATATTGACGAGAGCTGTTTGATAAACCTTAAACATCTAAACATAAAAATACAACCAATTAAAACTATGCAACATTATATAACGACTACCGATTTACATGAATTGGGTCGAATGAATGTCGTGAGTTGGAGTGTACTTATTGGCCGGAAAGAAAGAACTGGTGGGTTCAGGATTGGGTTCAATCCTTTGTCGCGAGATTGTAAGGGACTGGTTGCATGTCTCAATCCCATTCCCGGGAGGCAAATGATGACACAATTGACTCGCTTGAGAGTTGTGAGTTGTGAATCCTACTAAAACCCACATCCTTGTACAAGCGCACCCCTAAGTTGTAATATTGCTTGTGCTTGTAAATGGAAGCATTTATCATTGCGCAAACGTTTGAAGATTACGAAATCTTTGTTTCTACGTTCTTCTCAATGAACTAATAACCAACTGGAAATGTAAAACACAGCTAAAAGAATAGAATGATGAAACTTAAGAGGGTGTTTGGTTTATTATAGTACGTAGTTTTGTTTCGGTGTTGCCGTTAGGGGTAAAGGGCATTTGCTTAGATAGACAAATGGGAATACATGGCCAAAGCCATTGAATTATCACTTGTCAATGGTCCCGGCATGACAGTTATCGCCACTAGTGTGTTTCTGCTATTATTGTCACCGGTCTTTAACTACCAATATGGTTGATTAAGTTGAAGCTGAAGCGAAACTAACAACATATTTTTTTCAGGGAAAAAAAAAACTATTAGCATTATGCAATCAGAAAACATGGTGTTTCTATGGTACCTGCTTTTTTTTTTTCCTTGATAAATTTTAAACATTTATTCATCGTTTATATCAGAAATTAAATTGAGCATACAACGAACACTTTTGTCCAATCAGCAAGCAAACAAAATTTGTCATAATGCAAAATTTCCATCAACACTGCCCAAAAGTGTTTGATTGTAATGCAAGGGACCTGCAACTCAAGACCAAGCCAATACGACGACATTTACTGGTAATATTCAGAATTCAACTGTTAGAATGATCACTCAAAGCAAATAACGAAATGAAAATTGCATAAGCAATTCTTTGTTAATAAAAAAAAAAAAGAAGATAATTCCATCCACACTCATGTACATTAGTTTCAATATCCCAAATCAATCTCTCCATCCGGGCTGTTTTTCCTGCCTGTCAAAGCAATTCTCCCTGCCCCTCCCAACCTGAAATGTCTTGCCTTTACAAAGGAAAAGTGACTGTTTGAGGGCCTCTTCCCACCTTATACTAATTGCAACCTTTCACCAAACTTTTGCCACTGAATTCCCATTCACCCTCTCCACACCCACACACATAATATAAATAACCACACACCCCCTCTTCCACTTCAAACAAACTTGCACCCTTCTATCTATAGCTTCCCCACAGGGACACCATCCACCCAAATGGCAAACGCATTCAACTTCCTCCCTCTTCTCTTCTTCTTCTTCTTATTCTTCTTCCAATCAATCTCAGCACAAACAATAGCTCCAGCACCAGCAGGACCAACCAACATCACCAAAGTCCTCGAAAAAGGAGGACAGTTCACAACCTTCATCAAACTCCTCAAAGCCACACAAGTAGCCGACCGCATCAACTCACAGCTCAACAACTCGAATCAAGGCGTAACCATCTTTGCACCAACCGATAACGCCTTCTCCAGCCTCAAAGCAGGAACACTCAACTCCATAGACACACAAGACCAGCTTCAGCTTGTGCAGTTCCACATTCTTCCCAATCTCTACACCATGTCACAGTTCCAAACCGCAAGTAACCCCTTGCACACGCAAGCAGGGAGCAGTGACGATGGGCAGTACCCTCTGAACGTGACAACATCGGGGAATCAAGTGAATGTAACAACTGGGGTTGTGGACGCCACTGTGTCCAACACTATATACAGTGATAACCAGCTTGCTGTGTATCAGGTTGATAAGGTGCTTCTTCCCTTGGCACTTTTCGGCCCCGCTCCCACGGCCGCACCGGCTGAGGCTCCGGCGCCTACCAAGCCAGAGAAGAATGTCAGGGCATCTGATGCTCCCTCAGGGTCGGATTCGTCCTCCGCTGATGCCTCGAGTGCAGTTGGTGTGAATGGCCACAACACAGTGAAAGGTGTTGTTGTTGTTGCATTGGTTGTTGCCATGATGAGTGTTTCTTGTTTGTGAGTTTAAGTCCTTGGGATGGCTCATTATTCCTTGTATTTTTGTTTTGTATTATTATTATTTTCCCTTCCTCCGACGAGTGCCAGGTTGATTGGTGAATGATGGTGATGGAGATCTCGTGTACTGTTTGTTGCAACAATGTTAAAAAAAGTTTTGGATTCAATATCAATGATTTTTTTTTTTATTGTCTTCTTTTCTAGTTAATTATGGAGAAGTGAAGCTGCTTTTACTATGATGTTTTTGCTCATATTAACGTTACTTTTAATATGAAAATGGATATAAGAATTTTTAAAAAAATGAAGAAGGTAAATACTTACTAGACGTTTGTTTCGGGATATATTTTATTATTCTCGGGATTAGGTAGTTGAGAATGATCATTTCCTATGTTTGTTAGGAATTTTATAAAATTTTTCCCATATATTAATTATTCCAAAAAGATTTTCCTATAATTTAGTAAAATTTCATTCCTAAGTTGAAAGATGGAAAAAATAAATTCTCATGACTTGGGGATCATAATTATTAAGTACAATTACTAAATCATCGCTTAATTATTTAACTTTTTCTCTTTTTATGATTGTGTTAGAGATATTTTAGAAATTATGACATATATTTTCAAGAAAATAAGTTACAGAGGTTTTTGTTTCAAAATTTGATATTAAATTCCTAGGAATGTGATTATTGAAAATATTATTCTCAGTATCTTTAAAAAATTGTTTGTTTAACATTAAACATTTTTAAGATTATTTGTTAAGATTCTTAGGAATAAATTTAATATGTCATAATTTTCAAAATATCCTTAACACGATCACAAAAGAGAAAAAGTCATATAATTGAAGAATTGTTTAGTAATTATGCTTAATAATTTTGATTCCTAAATCATAGGATTTTTTTTACCTGCCCTTTAACTTGGGAATGAGATTTCACTAAATCATAGGAAAAAATTTTTATATGGAATAATTAATACCCAGAAAATTTTTTGTAAAACCTGTAACAAACATAGAAACATATCATTCCCAATTACCTACTCTTAGGAATAATTAAATATACTTCAAAACAAATACCTTAGCAAATTTTAAATTTATTTTCAGGAATTTTAACAAATAACCCTAAGAATATTTAATGTTATATAAATATTTTTTTAAAGATACTCGAGAATAATATTTCTAGGAACCTAATTTGGGAGAACCTAATTTCAAACTTAAAATAAAGGCCCCTTAAAAAATAAAAAGCATTGACATCAATATTACCACTTTTTTGTTCCGGCAAAGGTGAGATACTTTATCATCAAATCGAAATTGTCGGCACTTGAATTTCGTAAATCCAAGTCATACGCATGGTTCCTTAGCAGTAGAAAAGTGCAAAGCGTTGTGTCAGTCCGAAAAAACCAAAATGTAATTAGATTGCAGAAACTTTAGCATTGGATAGTAAGACTACCAATTAGATTTAGAATCGAAGTCAACCCCAAACCTTAACCAGCGTTGCGGCGCAAAATATTATTAAAATAATTCGAAGGGACCAATGCTGAATACTAGCTAAATCTAGAGTGCCAAGTCCAAGTCCATCTCCCACCGCCAGAGATTGACAGTGCAAATTGTATAACCACACAGATCACATCCGAGGGTATTGCAAATAAATTTAAAATTTAAAATTTAAAATTTCACACAAGCTAGTTGCCACCTAAGTAGGCTTCATTCTGTCACTTGAAATTCCATGATGTGAACTGAAGCAATTCATTTTTTACTTAAATTGGAATTAAAACTCATCGATACATAGTTACAACCACCACCTAAACCCAAATGGGGGCTACATCAAAATGCGCCTCCTTAACCAACACCCATCCTATTCACTTCTGCTGAAAGCAAAAATTTCGCCTAAAGCACATTTCTTATCTTACAAGCATCTTGGGATGGCCTACGTATTTCTCTCAACAACCGTTAGCAAGTGATTAGTCAATATTATTGCTGTGGTCCCTTCAAGAAATCAAGAAAGTCTGTAACTGCCGCTAAGAAAATTATCAGGAGTATCGCTTTCCAATCAAAAATGGAACTCATACCCGCCAGGAAAACCTCCTCCGAATCCCCCACCAGGAAAGCCACCGCCACCACCAGGGAAGCCACCATCAAAGGTGAAGGTAAACTGCTGCCCACCAAACCCACCACCACCAAAGGGATTGAAACCACCACTGCCACCACCCATTGCCGATTCTTCAAGGTCCTCCCCTCTGTCGTATCTTGTGCGTTTGTCTTCATCACTGAGAACCTGAAACACAATTCAGCAACCAGTTATTCAACAAAATATTCACATCCAAGACTTCTTTAAAGTGGAAAGGTTCTGAACATGGGCGAAAAATGGTCCTGGTAGCATGAGCAATCACACAGGCATTTGCCCCTCAGAAAGGCAAGGTCATATTTTTTCACAAAGAAAAATCACCAATTAAAGAATAGGGCATCTTATTCATGAGTAAGACCTCGTATGCAGCAGCAATTTCTCGGAATTGTGCCTCTGCTTCTTCCCTGTTGGCGACATTCTTATCTGGGTGCCATTGCAAAGCGAGTTTCTTGTATGCACGTTTTATCTCTGATGCAGAAGCCGTTTTTGAAATTCCCAAAATCTTGTAGTAATCCTTGCGTTTGCTCATCTTTAGAGCTTTCTCAGCCCTCATTAATGTTTCACGGATATTCATATCCTGCAGTTATAGACAAACTACGACTCATGCGCAGCAGAGATACTAAGTTTATAACAGCATTACAGAATTAGTGATTCATATTATGCTGCCCACGTGTTCAAATTCAAAAATATCTTCAAAAGCTTTGACCGCGTGTCAAAAAATCCAACTACGTTGATGAGACCCTTTTTAATTGCTGATAGTGAAAAAAGTTTTAAACTGACAGTGATCAAATTTAAACTCTTTACGAAGAATAGCTAGGAGAATGAAACAGAATAAGCAAATCTATGAGAGCAAAGTATATTTTTTTTTAACTGCATAAATTTAATCCTCAATTATTGTACTCTGTTAGTCTCTTCTTCTTTTCAAGGACTTCATATCCAGGGGATGAAGAATTCAAAATGGAACTATGAATACTTATTCCTTGCGAACATCATTCCAAGCTCTAATCAATCTTGATATTTTGGAATGTGCCCTATGAGTTCAAGCTAATTAACAAACCTGAGGAGACTTTTGAGCAGCTGATTTCAGGTCCTCAACAGCTCCCTCCCAATCCTCTATTAAAAGTTTAGCTTCTCCCCTCTGCAACATAGAACATCCAGAAAAGTTACTAAGCGCAGCATAAACAATGTGTTACTGCAATAAGGTATTTGTCCCATCTCACCCCACAAGGTATCAATGAAAGAATAGACAATTTGCTAACAGAATATGGCTAACAGACAAAACAATCAGAGTGATGTTTAAAATTATATTCAACCTGAACAAGAGCTTCAAGAAGCTCCCCATTGATCTTAAGAGCTTCACTGCAACTGTTTAAGGCATCTTTTCCTCTGCCAAGCTTGACTAGCACTTTACATAAGCCAAGATGAAGATGTACATTATGTGCAAGATGGTCAGGGTCAACTGCAAGTGCACTTCTGAATTCCTCCACTGCAACACGTAGCTTACCCTTACTAGCATTATCTTCGGCCTTTATGAAGAACATGAAAGGGAAAACAACAATTCTTCAAGGCCCAATAGAAAGAATAAAGGAAAATATACTTGAAATTGGATGCTAAAAGAAATTTCAATAATTGATCAGGGCTTACACTTTTACTCTTTTTGAGTAGATTTTTCAATCCAAAATATGCCTTTTTAAGTTCAATGTGCTCTGGATCTAGGCGGAGACCTTTCTGGAAATGCCTGAATATATGTTCACACATAAGTTGTGATAATTTGTATAAAATAAATGCATAAAACTACTACAACAGTTCAACAACATTTTCCACCAGACAAACCTGGTTGCAACATCATGATCAGCTAAATAGTAATATGCACGACCACGCAACAACAATGCCTCTAAATTATTTTCATCTTCTTTGAGCATAAACCCAGACTCAGCAATGGCACCCTCATACTCTTTATCAGCTATCAACAACTTCACTTTGAGAAGCTTAGCCTATGGAAAGTAATTCATATAGAGTTAACATGCTGGTTGGACATAACACTTCCCAGCCCAAACCCAATGCTTAGGCTTTCGGACAACATAGTGTAAATAATGAGACATGAATCTGAAATGATATTAATGGAACTGAAAAAGCATAAAAATGTTACCTCACTGCAAGCTGGAGAAAAAACAAGAACAACTTTATCAATATATTCCAAAGATTTTGCGAAGTTGCCCGAACCATAGAGGGACTGAGCTGTTTCTAGGGCACTCTTAGCCTGCAACAGCTGTGATAGCTCCTTTTCTGCAGCTGAATCTCCAGGTTTTAACTCCAGATACTTTTTGTAGCTCCTCTCAGATTGATCATATCTACATTAGCCAAAAATCACCTGAATGATATTAACTTTCTAATTAGGAGTTTGAGAGACTTGGGGGATGAGGGGGGAGGCAAGAAGTGGAAAGAGTGGCAAGATGGCTATTTCTTGAACCCAAAAGAATCTCAGAAATAAGGGACTCCAGAAACTTTTTGCAGCTACTCTCAGTTTTCATGGTGCTTGTTGGATAATACAATGGCCAAGGATAAATTCCCCCACCACATAAAAATTAAAAAAAAGGTGAAAACTCTGAGATACAACTAATTTTTAACTATATCAACATTAAATCAGCACTTGCACAACATAGAAGCAACTTCACTGCACATAAAGAGATGCTCAAGAGGAAATACACCTTAATAAACATCCTATTATATTGCATTTGACAATATCACCTGTTCTTACGAAACAGAACATGAAAACCAAAATAGGGTGTGCTTTATTTATATTATATAACTTTCAAAAGCATGACCTAGCATCTAACAACAAATATTTCTCTAAGATTCAAAAACTTTGAGCAAAGGAGGAATGATTAAATACTTTTGAATCAACCAGACCTGCATAACTGACGAAGAACTGATGCATGGAGATGGTATGCTTTTGAAAGATTTGGATCTACTTCTATAGCAGCATTTAGATCATTAAGTGCCTCAGTATAATGTTTCACTTTTATACTTTCTGATACCCTCTCAAACAATTCAGCAGCATTTCCAGATTTTCCACCTGATCAAATCCAAAAACAAAGCAAAGACTGTTCAGGCAAGAGATAGCAATTGCATATTGAACCAATCACAGAACTTCTAGAGGTGTAAAAAAGCTAGGAGTAACATTTTCCAGTGGGTTCGTGCACCTAAATTTTATTTGATTAATAAACACTAATGGACAAATAAAGTTTCCTCATTTCCTCATTGCAATAAAAGAAAAATGGAGAGGCAAACTACCACATACCACAGCATAGCGGAATTAACAAACTTGGACATGCATTTTGATAAGATATATTGTGAGGCAACAAAAGTTTCCCTTAATAACGCTACTTTTTAAGTTTTTCACTTGCTAACAGGGATCCAATAAAATATGCTTGGCAAAAGGTATTTTTGCTGATAAATGATACAATATATCAAAGATGGATTGATGGAGAAAGGCCAAGAATAAAAATAAACAACAGAAAACATCAAACATATACATTAAACGCACAGACATACATATATGAAGCACTGAAGGACGGCAAGAAAAATCCTGTTCCTGTCAGAAAGAAACTGTTATGACTTATGACATAAATATGTCAAGCTACTATTGAAACAAGGCCAAAAACACAGCTTGGCCTTGAACAGGGCCGTTAAAAGTTAACATCTCATTGTGGGATATACACAAGGGAGTCATCGTAAAATCATTTGAGCTCTGGTGTATGCAACATTGTTTTGTACCATTAAATCCAACCGATAGAAACATCAAAGGCAGGTGCTGTTAATGCTTCTTGTTTTAGTTTCTAATTGAACGCATATATATATATATATATATATATATATATATATATATATATATATATATATTAAATTCACTCCTGTTTTCTTCATTACAAAACTCAAATCCGCAATATCAGTTCAAGTATTCCACTACTAAGCACAAACAATTTTGTTGTTACAAGATTCCCATATGCAAAAACCCGAAATTTAACCCGTGACAAAAACCTAACATTATTAATTATTTGTCCCAAGAAAAAAAAAAACCACGAAACATAGCTCGATCCAAGCATTTAAGTAATGAAATTTAAGCTCGGGGAATGAAAAGGGAAAAGAAAATAAATTAGAATTGAAGGAGATCAGAGTGCACCAACCTGAAGCAGAAACGAGAGGGTGAAGGAGAATGAGTTGGCAAACCAAAACAAAATTGAGTATGAATAGCGCGTAAAGCAATCCCCTGCACGCTACCGAATCCATCGGCAGCAACGATAAACCGACGAGATTAAGCATTGGGGGATGCAAGAATGTTCCTCTTTCTTCTGCGGTTTCCGAATCCTTCCTTCGTTTTTGTTTTTGTTTTTGAGGTGTGTCTCTATCACATAGACATGTCGCAGGCAGAGGAAGAACAAATCAATGGCACTGTTCCACGGAATCACCTCACGCAGGCGCACGCTATTTAATTATTTTGATTTAATTTAGTTTCCATAAATAATAAATAACAAAATGATGGGATGGTAAGAGTTCGGAACTGGGAAATCGTAGCCTAGTAGCGTACAACGTTCTACATGTCATCCCACGTAGTTATTGCCAATCGCAGATGTACACGTGGGATTTAGGCCAATCACTTGTCCTCTCTCCTGGCCACATGTCAAAGTGCTGTCTAATGAGAATCTGCCACACCATTCGGGTTCTCTCCTGTAATCTTTTTCAATTTTTGGAGTTTGAATAACCCAAAATTAGAATTAGAGTTTAATTTTAATATATAAAAATATAAAAAAATTCACAGTTATCCAATACCAAATTATTATTATATATAGATTTGACTTTTAACGTATTATTTTAAAAGTTATTCAAATAAAATAATTTAAATATATAATAAATTAAAAAAATTTTATGTTACCAATATGTTCAAATTAAACATTTTTGTATAATTATTTAACGATTTAATTGAAATACATTAACTATGTAAGTAAGTTTTATACATCCATCTAGTCATGTAATGACATATTAGTAAATATGGTTACTTTTTTCATTTCATAACTTAAAATTAGAATCACTAGAAATTTTTTAAAAAAATATACTTTTTTAGAAGTTAGAATTTTTATATTTTGAAAAAAATTGTATAATATAAAAAAGATAGTTGACAATAACTAAAGATATTTTGATTTACATCCAAACATAAATTAATATTACATCTAAATGTAAAGCAAGTTTTATTTTTATTTTTTCAAAAGATCTTATTTAAAAGGATCATTTAAAAACAGATTTTTTTTTTGGCTAAAAGATATATCATCAAAATAAGCCCTATAAATTTAATTATTCTATACTAATATTATAAAATATTTTTATGCTGTCAACAATTGAACAATTGACAAATAATCTATCGTGGATATTTTTTAAAAAATTTAAATTACAATTATAAAATAAATTATACGATAAATTTCTATTGACTATCTGTGTTGAGAGGGTTTGCCCTTTGAGTAGATGATAATTGAACTTTTTAAATATCAGTTCAATATGTTATTTTACTCTCTTTTTTTTCTGTCCTTGGATGAAGACCAAGATCCAAAAAGAAAGAAATCGATATTTTGTTGTAATGTTTTATTGGTTCTTGCAAGCAATTTTATGTTGCACTAATACTTTATTATCCCACCATATGCAATATTTAGGACGTATCGTATTCGATATCAATATCAATGTGTCAAAATTAATTTTTTGGATAGTTTTACAATTCATTTTTTCACAAAATTTCATTGATATATATATATATATATATATATATATATATTTCCATTTTAAATTCTAGAATTTCATCATATTTTCGTATCAATATCGGATCATATCAATAGCATATTTTTTTCTTCATAGCGGAAAACTCAGCCCATGAAGTGGAACTAGCAAAGGAGCGGATCAATTGTTTTGGTTTGTTTTTCATCCTGTGCTTCATTGTGAGGGTTGAAGTCAACAAGGAAGCATCTCCCTGATCATAGCCCATACTTTTTCTCCCAGTGTAGGGCCTGTGGAAGCATCTCTCTGATCATAGCCCATGCTTTTCTCCCAATGTTGGGCCTGTGGATTCCAAGAATATAATCGTGCTTCGACGGTTAAATATTATACTTTCTGATTCAGCAAACGCCGGTTTCCCGAGAAGCTTGATGGTGTGGAGTTTGGACTCTGACCCTTGCGTGCTCGGTTCGAAGCCAGCATTGAGAGAGAGAAGAGAAGAGAGATGGAAGAGAAAATGAGGTATTTCAAAATACCTCTCTTTTTGGTTTTTTGGACTTTCCTTCTATAAATGAAGAGAATAACTCCTTTACATAGGGGAGATGTTGAAAGTCGTATTATTTAACTATTTTTTTTACTTGCTATACATTTTATTATTGTTTAAAAACTTAAAATATATTACTTTTAAAAAATATTTTTATACATTCATGACAAACAACTTTACTTTTACAATTTAAATACAAAATTTTTTATTTGCAAAATTCATTTCACATAAAATTTTAAATAAGCTATTTACTCATATAGCTATAATCAGGTACTGGCTTAATAAACAAGCTACAGAATTAGATGGAAAACAATGTATACTCCTCTATACATAGCAAAGGAATTATGCATTTTGTTGAACGTACTGATGCGGGTGAGGCTGCATATCATCCATGCAAGTGCAGTGTATATATCTCTTAAAATGGTTGTAGGCCTATATTAGGTTGAAGAATAAAAATGAAGGTAAATTTTTTATGATTAAGTTTTATATGTAATTTTACACATAAAATTTAATTATAATAAATTTAATCTCATTTTTATCCTTTAACCAAACATATTTTCTGATAGTAAAGTGATGGATTTTTACCGTTGAATCAATATAATTAGAAGTGTGGGCTTCTTCACTCTATTAATCTACAGATAAAACTCTTTATTCTACTCTTTAAAGTGAAAATATCACTTTAGAATATTCAAAACCAAAAATATTACACCAAAAATCAAAAATGGGTTTTCGGATGTTTAATAGCAAATTTCCGTCTCTCCAAATATAATGTTGTTTGCAGGACCAGGACAACCAGACTCAAACGGAGGTATGCATGCATTGTGCAATCTTCCTTCCCATCTGTTATTTGTTCGGTCCATTAGCCTAGCTACTCATCAGCTTATTTCAGATTAATTTGAGTTATAGCCACCGTTACGTTGGAAATTAACTCCCCATTGCTGATCCATCAATGCCATTCCACATTACGATATACTATTCATATCCCGGTCAATTATTGACCATGCTGTCATGCACCATTTTTTCCCATAGAAATCTTTTCCTTAAAGAATGCTTGATCGTACGTGCCCCACGAGGCATTGCGTTTTCTTTGAGCATCTAAAATTTTGGTCCGCATAATACGCACTCTTTAACGCTTTAACCCATAGAATTTCTACCATTTTTAAGATCCTCCATGATTGTATTCTAGTTACTTAGGATGCGTTTGTTTGATTTTTTTTTCAGTACAGAATATATATTTTTTACTCAAAAAAGCACCTTTCGTGTATTTGAATAATTTTTAAAAAGTAATTAGAATATAAAAAATTAGTTTATTTTTTTTTCAGAAACTTAAAGAAGTAGCTTCCGAAAAAAATAATTTTCACCTATTTCAATTAAAGGTGTGTTTGTTTTATATTTTGAAAATGTTCGTATAAAAGACATATTATATATAACTGAAAAAGTTGAAAACTGATTTTTTTTCATAAGCTACTAATTTTAGCTTCTATAAAAAAAAATAAAAATTATCTAAATATATGAAAATTGATTTTTTTGGACAAAATAACTGATTATTTATCAAAATAATAACAAACAAACACACCCTTAATTTGACTGCAAATGCCTACACAAATTCTTTTTGAGGATCTAACAATTATTCACATAGCATTAGTTAGAATGGCTTGAGTTCAATAATATTCATGCTTAATTGATTCAATTACAATTTTTGTTTTTGGGTCAGAATTCAATAGCGATTCTTGTCAGCGCTCTGTCGTGGTCGATTTCTTCCTTTTGATCCACCCTGGATTCCAGGTAGTTTTGTTTGGGCTACATTGACCACAATAACCCAATTGTGTTATGGCCGAAAATGAAAACCCAATTGTGCAAGAAGCAATGAGTATATTTAATGTCCCTTCGAGAACGCTAGCTACCCGAGTGGCCTGTTGGTTTGGAGTGTAGTCTCTGCCACAGGCCCTCTTGGATCGAAACTAGCAGGCAGGCAGAAGAAGCTGAAGCAGAAAGCATCATAAAAATGAGGTATTCTAAAATATCTCTCTTTTATTTAGTCTTTATTTCTTTTTATTTGCATCCTTCTTTTTTTTTTTCAGTTAGACTCAAAAGTTTGTTTTGTTTTTCCCGTTCATTTTCCTTTTATAATTAGCAACTTCATTAATTGAAGGAATAAAATTTTCTCTCCGTTAATAATTACTGACTTGTTACTTCTATTTTCTTACAATTCATTATCATCTTTACATAATTTTCATTTTTTTACAGTTATCAATTAGATAATTTATTTTAGGCAAATAATTATAATCAGTCAATTTCAATATATTAAGTTTTTATCTTGTCAAAAAATTATAAATTATTATATAATTAATAACATAATTTCGTACTTATTCTATTTAAAATAGAAAAACATTAATTAAAATTTTCATTGCGATCAACTCCAATACAAAATGACTTGCGATTTAAACTTATCAATATAAATTAATTCATTTAGAAATTTTCTTTATTACCCTTAGAGTACTAGTACTCTTTGTATTTAATGGTTGTGATTTAATTATAAATTTTATAGATCTTAATAACATGATTTAATGGGACCCATGGTTAATTCCTAGTCACAAATGACTAAAAAATATTGATAACCTTAAATTTAATGAGAGTGACACAGAAAACCCTATTTAATATAAAATTGTTGATAGAATATTTTTTATAGGATAATTAATTTTATGATGCTAATAATTATTGAGAGAAAAATAAATAGTTTTAAAATTATAAAGAAACTCTATGGGATGAGCACCAATGGGATAATCCTCCTCGGGGCATTCGGTTGACTCTTTTGGCTGATTCATCTTGACCTTCTATTTATACTTATAATGTATGAGATCTTATACCGACTCACATTTCATTCATTATTATATAGAATGTAAAACTTTACTTGAATCAGATTCACACCTCATCAAATGATTAATGCTAAGTAAGTTGACACAGTGTCTGATATATCATGTGTACAAATAATAAAACTCTTATTCACATAGCATAAGTTAGAATGGCTTGAATCACAGCGTCAATAATATTGTTCTCTTTTCATGCTTAATTGATTCAATAACGTTTCTTGTCAACCCTCTATTTTGCTCACATGGCATGTTTAGTTTTTTAAGGCTACGTTTTGTTTTCTTTTTGGTCAAAACTACAGTGAGGATTTGAATTCGTTTTATGAAAACTAGGGCCCATCTTTTCGCCTCTAGCCTAGAACTCCGAATGTTGGGCCTCGTATATGAGAAAGATGAAATCTTGCCCATGAATCCAGTTGTGCAAGCAGTTATGAAGGTTAAATGGTATACTTAGCTTCGACTAATGCTAGTTTCCCGAGTGGCATGTTGGTTGGAGCATGTTCTCTAAACCTTGTGTGCTCGGTTCGAAACTAGCACAGAGAGAAGGGAACTATTGCAAATCATGAGGTATTCCTAAATACCTCTCTTTTGTTATTTCTTGTTTCTTTTTTTATCTGGAGTTTTCGTTCTCAATTAAAATAAGAGGAAACCCGACTTGGTCATAACAAAATACTTTTGACAAATTAATCCTTAAAAAATAAAATATATTTTGTGGTCCCTCGTAATTAAGATTATATTAGTATAGAATAGGTTAGTTCCTTCTCAATAATTTCAAAAAATTTTAGGACAAATTGATTCATGATAATTTGTAAAATAATTTTAATTGATCATTAATAGAAACATAAATGAGACAAATGAATATATTGAAACACTTGTCTTGTGTTTTTTGTTTATTATAAAGGATCACAAAATGTGTTTGTTTTTTTGAGGGACCAATTTAATTTGTCTCATACTAAATTTTTATGAGGGACTAATTTCAGTGTTCACACTATTATGAAAATATAGGAAGTATTTGGTTTATATTTTGAGACATAAAATATGGAGATATTAGAGACACAAAATTATTTGATTGTAAAGACAAGTATAAAATATACAAATTTCTGTATCTCTAAAATGAAGAGACAGTGGAGATAGAAATTTAATATTTTTTCTTCCAATAATACCTATATATATCTTTAATATTTCCCTCTTTGTCCTCTTGGGTGATTCGATGATGGTGGTGCGATGGTGATGGTCCGGGATAAATAATGTATTTATCCTTGTTTTTTGTCCTTATGTTTCAAAACAAGATACAGAGATAGTCATTATATCTTATACTTCACTACTAAACATGATACAAAGACAAAGATTGTCTACGTCGCCATTACCCAAAAACCAAACACTACCATAGAGAACAACTCCTTCACATGTCTAGTCAAGTATTAACTAACAAGCTATAGATAATATATATAACAAAGCAAAATTAGACGGAGAACAATATAATACTCCTCGATGGTCATTGCAAAGGGATTTTTTTTTTTTAAAATAGAAAATATTTGACAATTGCTAGTGTAGAAAGCAGTTCAAACTCCAAAGAAATTGTTACGCCCGATTCAGGTTTCAAAAAGCCGGCCGTGTGAGACAAGTACCCATAGAAAGTTGAAATCTCGTTAGTCAATTAAAAAAGGCTATGCCGTTTCTTTGGGGTAGGGTCTCTCCTTTTGTTGCATGTTCAAGGATCACACAACTGCATCCTGGCTAGGGACTGCATTCTTAACCTCGATCTACCTACACCACCAATTGGACATTGGACATGCAAACTGCCAAACTCTCCTAAGTCCTTACTCTAACTATTTATTTCATTTTCAATTCTACAATTTCGCGTAAAGCCTGCTTTTCCTTTTGCCTTTTCTTCCCTTCATAACGTTAGTGAAATGCAATTATCGGAAAGTCAAAACAGTTCTTTTAAGGATCACCACCTGCGCCGTAGGTACAAGCCCTACGACAGTAGAACCGCGAGGGTTGGGCTGCACATTGTATATGCATGCGATGTATATTTCTCTTCAAAGGAGAATTTAACAGGAGAAAAAAATTAGCTGCTTAATGAAATGGAAATTTGTTAAATAATGCATATTCAAAATAGTGCACAATCAATGATCGGTAAAGCATGCTAATTCACATATAGTTAAATGCTTAATGCCATAATTTACAGTTACCACGAAGAGTCGCCAGCCAGGAATCATATATGATAGATTTCAAAATGCAGCGTTCCACCGAGTAAAGAAGTTTTGACTAGACGCTGGTGGCGATGAATTACGCATGTATGGTCTATATAAGCAACACACTAATTTGTGATATTTTAATATCTAGGGATGGATATCAATTAAAATACCTATTTTTTTTTATACAATTAAAATACCTATTTTATTATCATATAACGTAAATATCATATCTAATATAATAATAATAATAAAATAAATATTTTATATTTAATGATAATAAAATAAGCGTACTAAAAAACAAACAGATAATAAACAAACAGACCAGAAAACATTTTTATTGATACTAATTGCTGCTAGGACATGGATTGCAAATGGCTATAGCTAGCGCCTAGCATTTGACCAATCGAAGCTCAAATGAAACATTCACTGTTTAACGCTCATTTGCTAGAGAGGTGGTCATAGCTAATGAGGGTCTATCCTAAAGCTAAACTAGCATCTAGATTCTGGCTACTCAAACTAGTACTACCGTGCAGCGCTTCATATCTACCATAAAGGCCACCAAGAGACGTGTAAAGCCTTAACTCCCGATCTTCAACTTCCCCTGAATTATTAATATTATCAATACGCATTAGTAGAACATATCCAGCAAGACTCAGATGTAATGATAAACGAGTTTTACCCGAAATTAAAATATAATCAATTGGCCAATTAGGATCGAAAAGTACCCAATGAATTAGTCTTGGAATAGTGCATGTGGAGACGTATGTTTTATAATTAACTATTAGTCTTGGAATAATGTATGTGCTTGTTCACGAAAAAAATAATGCTTGACGAACTTTTTTTTTTTCAAAGTATTACAATCATTTTTTTTAAAATAAGTTTGTTTTACATATTTTATTATTATATGAATGATTTGTCAGTGTAAAAAGTAAATGAAGTCTGTTACAATCCAATGATAAAAAAAAATGACATATAACGTAATTATGTGTGGTTTTCTCTACCAACCCACCATAGTTGACGAGGAATTACTGCGTTTTGAGTGACGGTCAAACAGAAGTTATAGTTATATAAGACGTGATTTTCCTGCGCGATTCGAAGAATTCTCTGCCTTTCTATCTAGTTTGATTTCATTATTTTACACCTTGTCCTCTTCTTTCAAGGAAGAGAAGCCGAAAACGATAACAAGGTGAAGACAGACAGACAGACAGACAGGCCAACAGCAACAACAACAACAACAAACTACTATTACTAGGACTAGGAGATAGAGAACATGCAAGGCTCGGGGAGTTCGCTCGCTGTGTCCTTCAGTCATCTAAAACATGCAGTGGGCCCCTCACTACCCTCCAAACCGCTGACAACACAAAATTGAAGTGCTATCTCCAATGCTCCTTCCCTCCCTTCTCCCCAATAAGCCTCATCAACTTTGATGTCATTTTACATTGTCCCATAATACATCATCACATGATATACCAAATTGGGGCTATCCCAAATTTTAGTGACAAATTAATTAATGACTTTCATTGATGGCCTGCGGTGAATTGGCTCAAGCCCATTGACGAAGCAAACTTTGCCAGCTCTTGGGGTAGGAATGGAGGGCCACCTCCTCCTCTACTCATGCCTAGAAAATCTCTTGTCAAATTATGTTCCGCAGTGTTACCAACATTGCCTTGCATCACAAATTGATCAAAACTGTGTGATGAATGTGCCAATGAGCTGAAGTTATAAGCAGAACTACCCATCATAGCTGCACTGCTACTTGGACTAATAAAACACTCTGATTGCTTCATGTTCTGATCATGAAAGGCCTGAGGATTAAGCTCGCTACGGTTTTGATTCACATTATTGTCACCGAGGCTAGTACTATGAACGGAAGATGAGGTCATGACTCCAAAACTGCCACTGAAAGTTGAAGGGTTGGTGCCTCTGGTGGAACCCATCTGAGCTGCTTTCTGCAGAAGTGCAGTTGCTGACATCGGAGAAGCTGATCGGTTTGATGAATGCTTATTTTGACTCTCAGAATAAATAGATGCCAAATCTGCAGCTCCATCACCAGCTTCTACTTTTTTCCCAATAGGTAGTGGGGATGGTGAAAGGCTTGCACTATTTGAATTGGGAGCAGCCATTCCAAAATTAGCTATAGGCAACATAGGAGAGGAACCAATTAAGGCATTATTATTCCCACTAGCTTGAGCCATTGGCACAACCTCAGGGAAACCAGAATTAGAAGAGCTTGATGACATAACATCAATTCCCTGGTTCAGCCACAATGACAAATTATTAGGCCTAATTTGTTGTTGTTCTGCACCCATTCCAATTCCATTGAAATCAAGACGAAATCCCTGTGGACCAAACTGATGAGGAACAACTCCAACAACATTAAGAACTCCCTGATTGGCCCTTAGTCCATGTGACATACCAGGATGAGGCTGTGTGCTCATCACATTATTTGTTTTTGCCTCTTCGCTCTTGAAACTCAGATTCGTGGAAGTGTTAGAAACTGAGGTGATCCTTGCGCTTTCTTCAGCCAAGGCATCGCAGAAAGCCCTGTGTGTAATAAAGCTGTCCTTCCTGTGCAGTGCAACATTCAATGAAATCAAATCATAAAAACTCTACACATTAATTACTTAATTATTCACACTCCACATCAATTAAGACACATTAAATTCCAAACCTTAAAATGCTCGAAAACAAATAAAGAAGCATTTATTTCATCCACAACAGTAATTAAGATTGCAGAAATTAAGAAGAACAGTTATGTACCGGGAAAAGAGGGTGCCACAGTCACATTTATACTCTCTTGTGCCGCAGGTTTTGGTGTGTGCTTTCCAATCAGATTGGACCGCGTACTTCTTGGAGCACTTTTCGCACTTCCACTTCTTCTCGCCGTGCTTTCTGCTGAAGTGCTTTTTGATCCCAGTGAGGTCGCCGAGTGCCCTGGCAGGGTCGTGGTGGACGCAGGTCTTCTCCGGACAGATGTAAACCTTCTTCTTGACCACCTCCTTGTTGGTCCTCTGACGCAGCTTCCATGGAAGGTTGTGCCCCCTCCTGTGAAGCTGAAGGTTCTGATCTCTCTGGAACCCTTTGTTGCATATCTCGCAGATGAAACGGTTGGTTGCCATGAGAGTTTTCGGCGAAAGAGCAATGACCTCGGCATCTGGATCTGTAACACAAATTTAAAACATTCAAATTTGAGAAGAAAAAAGAAAAAATGAAAAGATAGAGCCTGAAGAAAGAATATAATGTTTTTCTTTTTTTTTAACTATTATTGTTATTATTACCTGGTGTTCCTGGTAGATTTCTCTTTTTCTTGGAGGGTGGAGGGGGATTATTATTAGGTTTAGGGTTAGGGTTTGTGTTTTGCTCTGGGGAGAACCCTGCGAGAGAAGTGGATAGTGAAAAGGGGTCACCGGGAATCATTTGGATATATGAATAAGTGGGTGAAAGCTGTGTTGGAATGGTTTGGTTGTAAGAGAGCAGTGAGCAGAAGCAAACAGCTAACTTTCAAAGGTTTTTCAGACAGTACAATGCAAGCAAGAAAACAAATGTTTTTGTTTTTGGAGTAGCTAAAAAAGTCAAGGAATTAACATAAATTCTTTTGGAGGCTACCCAAATTTCTTCTTGGCTATACTTGATGGTTTTTCTGCAGCCAAAAGACAAGGAAAAGCCATAGACGAAACTTGAGCCGAATCAATAATATTTTAACTCATCCTGAATATAATGAGAAAATAAACTTTATAGTATATACTAATGCAAGAGCTTCCAATAACTGGTGGCCTGGTTTCTTCTTTGTTTGATTTTTCACTTGCATACAAGAGATAAAACCATGAGATAGCAATCTTTCTTTCTTTTGGACCTCCTGGCTCTTTCTTTCTCTTTTCGCTTGCTCGCCTCTTATTGCTGCTCTCTTTGGTCTTACGCGCGTATGTAGTCTCTATCTCAATATCTTTATCTACTGGCATCCTCACTCATCAGCCGTGGATTTTAGTGGACCACCACACACTCTCTCTCTTTCTCTTTTTACAGTCACAACACGCACACAGACATAGACTAACAAACAAGAAAGTTTCTCATCAAAATCAACACAAATTAACCACATGCACATTTGTTGATGAGATTTTATTTTGTGTGTGTCCGAGGGCCACCTTTTGTCTAGTAAACAAGATTTTTGAATGTGTATGAGAATTAAGTCTTAATTAATATATAACAGCAAGCACATTTGAGCACAAACTCCAAATGTAATATGCTTTAATTTAAAAGCCGAAATTTTTAAGCAAGGCTTTTTTTAAGTGTTACTTAGAATTAAACTTTGTATGTGGAGAAGTGAATAAAGTTACTTGGTGTGTTCGTGTGTTATGTTTATTTTACATAATCTCGGGAGCGGAAAAGTACTACCTACTAGCACAACACAAAATATGAAAAAGGGGGGTTGTGCATGTGATTGTTGTAGGGGAAGAAATCAAGGTAAAATGATGCTGGAGTTCGTTCTTGAGATGGAGCAGTAACAGAAAAGTAACCTACCTTTTACAAGAGCCTTTATCTGTCAGGTATAGAATGATTAAACCATAATTACAGTGGAGGGTCCTTTTTAGCATGCGAGAGAATACATAGAGCAGAAGGCAGGGGTCAGAGTCAGAGAAGCATTGATACACGCAGAGACCACAGATGAAAAACTGTGTATGTGCAAGAAAGAGAGAGAGTGCATGTTGTGGGGTCAATATGGTTCACTCTCTCTCTCTCCTCTCTCTTCCCGATGCAGAGTGACAGGACCGTCCGTGATACCTGTGTCTCTGTCTCTGTCTGTCCGAGTCATCGTGGGGCCCCACAAAATTGAACTCTTGGGACCCTGGCTTCACCGCCCAAAGTCCCAGAAAGTTCAAGTGATGTTGATCGATACTTGTGTATCCGGAGGAATTCCTTTTTTTAAAAAAATTTAATTAATTAATATGTATCTAAACTTTTTATGAAAATTTTAAAAAAAATTTATATTTTGAAAATTTTAAATTGTGTCTCTTGACACTTTTAATTTAGTTATGATCTTATTTACTAATGTTTGGTGATCAAGTCATAGCATGTTGATATATATTATCCTCCAATTCAATAGATCAAGAGCACATAAGATGACATCTTAAAATATTTCTTTTCATCATTTTCAATTATTCAGAAATTTTATTTTACCGTTTTATAAATGTAGTGTCTAATTACAAACTTTAAAATATAGAAATTTATTTGAATTTCACTCAAAAGATTAATTAGAGACTAACTAATAATCTTTTTTCACAAAAAATAATGAAATCATTTTCCATTAAAATTAAATGTGATAACAAATTAAAGTGTTAATGGATAAAGAGATATATTTTTTGTACTCACAATTATGAGGGATATCATACTGATACACTTTTATTTAATTTATACGACTTGATGGGATATATAGAATCTATTTATTTTGAATCTCACGTCTCATCAAATAGTAAGTGAAGAGGGTATTAGTATAATGTCCTGTATATTGTAAGTCCAAGTAGCATTGGATATATACCTATACTTGTGCCATCGAGCTTCAGGTTTGTATTTATCTTCTTTAAATAAAGTTACAAAATTAAATTTTGTAAATAAAAAATTTAATATTAATATAGCTTTAATTTATGTTGAGTTGGCTCTACTCAGGCCAAATTTAATTAATTTTAGACAATAATAATTTAAAGAAATAACTAATTTTGCTAAAAAATAAATAAATAAAGGTGTCACATAAGTTTCACGCTCTTCAAGAGGACAATTTGATCTGATGGGGAAAAAAGAGTGAGATAAAGGGCAAACAAATGGACAAGGTAGAAAAAGGTCTATGACTATGTAAGGAATCTTTTACTATTTGTGCAAGAGAAATTTTTTATTTTTTTTTTCTCTCTTTTAATCTATTTGTTACACATCGAATCGTACTGTTTGCGTATATAAACATCGAACAAAAAACAAAGAGGTTTGTCGCTTGTGTAATGTGTATTGCAATGATAGGCTCATTGGGTGCGCTTAATGTTTAGTATTTACTGGTACATATATATTGCATAGTGAAAATTAAAGTAGCACAGCGAGTTATTACGCATGTTATAGTTGTTGCTGAATTTTTATTTTTATTTTTCTCACTAATAGAGTAATAGTATAGTAAGTACGAGGCGGACGTATGTACGTGCATATACACTTATGTAGATTCACGTCATGCTGACACGAATCATGTCTAGGACTGGCCGGGAATATCAAATATGCTCGTATTGTTTGGTCACCATGACGACGACGACGTTACCCCATAAAGTAAGGACAGTTTGCTGCCCTGGTGGCCCTGGCAATACTGGGCTAGTTGCTCGCATCAGTGTTCTAGTTAAGGGTACATGTGAATGTGAACAGAGATATATATATAGTTGAGTCCTTTGACTTGCCAATCCATTACTTCTTGCCAGATGGATTTGATTTTTCAACCGATAATTTTTTCAACCCCTCTCACGCCGATCCCGTTTTACAACCAACTTGTGGCGAGTCGGGTGAATTAGTAAAAATAGTTAAAAATTAATTAAAATTCAGCTAATTGGCCAACTCATTTTTTTTTACGGGAAAATTTAATATTTTCAAACCAAATAATTAAAATAGGTCAATATATCCCACCTCATTTTATGGCCAACCAGTTACCAGTCAGGACGGTTTGACCCACCCTGCCACGTTTAGGATTTAATGATTTCAATTGATGAATCTAAGTAACTATTGGTTCAATTCATCAATCTATGTGATTAAGAATGAGTAATGTTACTAATCCAAAAAAATACATACAAAATATTTGATAAAAATTATAAGAATTGTTAGATGAAATAAAATCATATGACTTATTAATTAATTTAAAAATTAATATTCATAACACGTCATTTTGGTTAAAAAAAAAATATTGGTTGTCTAATATTTATCATTAAGAACAGGCAGTAGTATCCAGGATCGTTTTTGTTAGTTATAGTAATTTATTGGTGAAAAAAATTATTTATAAAATTGCGGAAAATATCGATGTTTCACAACATTCATTTTAATTTCATTTTATTTCAAAAGCTGCTAGACTTAGAAGTGTGGAAGGAATCTTTTTCCAAAACATGATAGATCTGAGGATTACTTGAGTGATAAAGACATCTTACCACCCAGTCTCACAATCCGATAATTGATGATAATTAACAGAACGACCACCAAGCCAAGAATGATTGACCCATGTGGATTTTGTGGATTCATACTTTTGTTTCTTCAATTTTCTTTCTATTTCATTTTGTTTATTGGCTAACATTTTCTCATCATTTCATGTGCGATTTGCAATATTGATTCAATTCAAATCGAAATAGATGATCTAAATCTACTTACTTTATATATCTAATAATTATTGCACATTCCTCTGGTTTTGGGGGGAAAGTTATCGTTTTTTAAGTCTACCGGACTCTTGCATTCACGGAAATTAATTTGCTGAAAGTTAATGTAGATGAACAATAACATTTCAAGCAACCCTCATAGTGTATGTACTAGCCAGCTAGCCCAACTGCTCCATACTATATGTGATTAATTCCACGTTATTAAAGATTATTACTTGCTTTGAAAATTTGTGTATTCTGATTCCTCGAATTAACTTTTGTCATGCCTATCTTTAGCAACCCTAGCTATATATATGTGTCACATGTGAACTGCTCTTAATTAATTGCCATTCCAAGTAACTCCTATCTCAACTAACCATACTACAGTATGGTACAATATACTGTTCCATATTTATGGGGGCCCTAAGTGTCTCAAAAGGATAGGTTTAATTTTCTTCTGGAAATAATTTCTACATATCGTATACGCGCGTCTCCATCGACTTTGGTCCATACATAAATAGAATACTCGACTTTCACTGCAATGGTGAAGATGGGGAGCCTTTACACCATCTTATTATGCATACACCTAGCTGCGTGATTAATTAAACCGTTTTAAATATAGGAGGACCATCCTTTCTCTTATTGGCGCTATTCTTTAAATCCCTAAATAGGTAGGGATAATATGGTCATATATAATTTATCATAATAAAAATATTATTTCAATACTCAAAATAAATATTTAATTAGGACACACTCATTCTATTACCATTTGATTTGATGATAGCCCTTACTATATACCCCCACTTATCTATCATATCCAATGGTAATCAAATGAGTTATTCGACAATTGGTTACCTACATTTGAATATTGAAATAACATTATTGTTATCAGAAATGATTTATGGCGAGACACAAATTTTGTACCGATTAATATTTATTTTTATTTCTATTATATTTTATTCAGTTATGTAAGAGTCTGTTGCATCATTTAGCAGTCCTCATAAGCTATGTAGATTGCTCTGGTCAGTTGGAGTGTGAATGCTTCGTTTAGTATATCTCATTTTATATTAATCCATCAACCAGCAGTTAACTTTCTAAGCTATTACCTGGTTGGTGGGTATGAGGCGTGTAAAGTGGGCATATAATGGTTTGGAAAAAAGGTAGGGCACTTTAATTGATTGTGATTCTTCCATCCCCAGTTGAAACCAGCCGTCAATTTTGATACCAAACTTCAATGGCAGCATAGTGTATTAGGAGCTTGACTAGCTACTTAATTTATTTGTTAATCTAAATAAAGAGTTTCAATAGTGCGATTCACTCAAGTACAAATAGTTAATTAAAGGTTTAACAAGCTTCCTCACCACTGAATTCTACTGGCATTATGAATATCTTATATCTTTTAATAATATACAAAGTGATTAAGATTGCGTCATTGGGTACTTAGGGGCCTTCACCACAATGTAATTGGTGATTAACCGAAATTAGGTGAAAACTAGCTAGCAACGAAACCAAGCAAATTAAGATTAATGAGATAAGGATAAACTATAGTAGAAAGAGTGGGTGGGCCAACCTGTTTGACAATATGGGATTCAGAAACTGAATGACGCAGCCTGGGGGCTACGTTATAATTAGACGAGAAAAAGAAGAGAGGAGATAAAATTGTTATATTAAAGGATAATATTGTAACTCATGCTTTGCTATAATAATATTGTTATGACAGGATTCAACTGCTTTTGGAATCACGCATTTGGAGCTTCGCTTCCAATCTATATGTATCTTTCCTCATCCCCATTTTGGTATCCTATGCTCACTTCCCACTCGTTCACAAGCCCACATACACAGTATAGATAGATTCGAAAACCGCCCATGTGCAAATAAACAATTAGAAGTATAATGTTGGAGTCTACAAACTATTGTATATAGCATTAATTTGGAAGTATCAATGAGATAATATTCATATATATTTCATGTATATATACATATGTGCCACAAGGAAATAATTGTTTGCATGTAATATGTTAATAAGAAGTCTATTTGATTTGCAGGTAGGGCCAGCGAAGGAATGAAACTTACTGGTGAAATACAAAAATGAATATTATATTGTATATCCGACCAGAAAACGACATCCATGGCATCCATCCATCCATGGATTCCCCATCTTCCCCGCAACCCGCTGTAGAGATCCAATGGCCCATCTTTCTTGTTTATAGATTATACAGTATTGCTATTTCAACACCCAAAAATAAATGCTCAAATAGAACATCCACTTCATTACTATTGAATATAATTGATTGGTGAAAAATGTGAGGACCAACATCACATTCAATAATGACGGAGAAAGTGTACAAATTGGACACCCATTTTTTGTATTGAAATAACACTTGCCTAAATCATAATGCCCTTGAATTTGTGCTTGATCATATATCCTTGCTTGCAATCACTAGATAGATCTAAATTTCAATGTTTCCAAGTTAAACTATAGTACTTTTGTTATCCTTGAACGCGTTTTAGGACAAATTTTTCAAAGACCCTAATAATTAAGTGGTGGGATAGATATTTGCTGATGGTAGAAGCCTATATATAGATAGGGCATGGCAAACTAGAATGAGTATTGCAGAATGCATTGTATGTGAATATCCTTGTGTATATGCCAGATATATAAAATGTTAATCTCTTGTTTTCAATAATGGTTTTTTCATGGAATGAATACATGCATTTTGAAGAAATTGCCACAAGTGACTGAGCTGGTTTCAACTTAAATTGCGATTGCATCGGCGCATTTTGTCATAATGTTTTTATTATTGTTATTATTATTTGGATTAACTAATAGATGGTAAAATGGATCAGAAATACTAAATAGTACTAACCGTTTTTCGCAAAACCACATGCAAAACATTTAATCACAAGTGACTTCTGCGTTTTGGACTTTAACAACAGGTTTTGCCTCTCCTGATGTAGATTTAATCACTCTCTCTAATTGCCCAAAAGCCATTTCGTACCAATTGAAGAAAATATTATCGTCACATATAGCAATGCTCATAATAATTTGTTACATGAGGCATGTGAATTCACGCCTGTCCTGTGAAAATCTCAATTTCTCAAGCGCACATTTTTATCATTGGTTAGGAGGGTAAATCTTAACATAGATTACACTAAATAATATAATCTCATATAAGAGCATCCAATTTATGTTAAAAACCTTCGCTCATATGAAATTTTAACATTAGATAATCCACTCTCGCATATATACAGGCACTTACATATGAGGTATGTATCACAGAAAAGTCCACTTAATTTGACAGAGAATTAAACAAATGGGGATATTTAGTACATAAAAAAATAATAAGATTCAATTTCAATACACTTACATTTTTTTTTTGGTTAATAATACAATTACAATTTGAAAATATTGTACTCTTTCATTCAATTATGTATATTACCACATCAGCAATCTCATATTCATCATTATTTAAAATAAAATGTAATAATAAAAATTTAATTAAATGTAAGATCTTTTACAATATTAATATGTCAACATTAAGCTCAAACATAAATTAACATGGTAAATTACTCTAATTGCCTTTTATTGTATTTTTTTTGTCAAACTGATCTGCATCCCTTCAAACACATCCTAGAGGCAATGAATTAGAAGGGGTAACATCCCGGGTAATGGGCAAGATAAAGGTCGAATTTGTAGTTTTGTTTTATACGAATTTGTGTCCGCATTACATATCACCAGAGTGTAGAGAGGAGAATAGGGCCTCTTACTTAGCTTTGCATGGAATGATGGCCCACTGGGCCCGCTCCGGTTAGTCTCTGCTATGCTTTTGGGTTTTGCTCCACTTTTCCAGCTTCTGCAAAAGGCCTCTTCTTATGTTGATCTCAAGTTGTTTATTTCAAACCGTACATCAATATAATTTTTTTAGCTTCAATCATAAAATCATTTTATTAGAAAATTTAATTAGGATGGGGTTTAAATTTGTCCACGGTAAACTAGCTTGAACTTCTAACTTGGACTACTTAACTATGTGTGAAACCTGAACCTGAGCGCATATCAACATCATAGAGGATTTAAAGTCAATCTATCTATCACGAGTTCATGACCATGGCAACCTTTATGCACAATGGAAAACGGGTTGAAGTGTTCACACGCATATTTTGTATGTTAGTATAGAAATTTAAAACCTGGTGTATAATCCTACGCCATTCATTATATTATATAAACAAGACAAACCCGAAGCATTGGTTTGAACATTTATAATGCCAAGGCCCAAAAAAAAGGCAAACAAATTGGAATATTCTTTTAATTTCCATTTCACACACACACACACACACACACGATACACTAGAAGTGCTAGCAATTTCTTTCGGACAGATAATAGATTCGAGATCAAATCTTTCCATCATAATTGACTGCATATTTCAAGAATTGATTTCTTTTTCATAAAAAAATTTAAGATTATGAGGAGTGGGGCTTGTTCATGGACTAATGGTTCATTGATTGAAGTGTAGAGGCGGTAATGTCAAAACAGCCTGTCCATTAATGGGAGAACGAAAATTGAGACATTGAATTGACTTGATTAATTCCAAGAAGAAGAAACCAAATTATAGAACCAAGTTGGCCCTAACTATGCTCATTCAACTTTCGTTCATGTTCTATTTGTTGGAGTTTTGTGCAATAGGAGGATGGTAGTGGCAGGCAGGAATAACGCCAAATAACAGCATCCTTCCTCCAAGCTGCCCATCTTTCTTTACAAATCTGATAGAGCTATTATTATTTTCTGATGTAACCCAGAAGGAGAATCTCCCGGTTGACATATATTTGCGAAGCTTTGTATCTGATTATTCTTTTGAAAAAAGTTAATTTATTTTTTAGTTTTAACTTCTTTTTAACTAAAATCTACTTCGACGCCGTGGTAACCATTTATATTTATTACATAATTGGGCTTAATGGGTGAGTTTCAGAGTTTCTCTAGTCTCTAAGGTAGCGTTTGGTAAAAGAGACGGGAGATGGGGACAAAATATAAAGATAGTGGAAACAGAGACATAAAAAATATTGTTCATATATTGTGTTTGATTGTGGAGTACAAAAATACAAAAACAAGAATAGTGGAGACACGTTGACAGGTGGTCGGCCAGCCTTGACCACCATTGACCAATGACTTGTCGATGTTGACTGTTGACCGCCGGCGATAGGTGGCCGGACCATTGTCAAAGGTTGTTGTCAACTTCTATCTCTGTCTCCTGCCTTATTTTTTGAAGAGACATAAATTCAAGAATTTTTTGTCTCTGAATAGAAATTTTTTTTTGTCCCTATACCTTATCTCTACCACCAAACATTATACAGGAACAAACTGTTTCTGTATTTGTGTCTCCGCTCCCTTACCAAACGCTGTCTAGTACTCTAAGCCATTTTATTTTTTGTTTGTTCATAATATACACATAATACACATTCAACCATTTTCTATTTATATCCATCTCCTATGGGTTATTACCTATCATAATACTCCTACAAGAACTATGTTAAAGAACGGTAACATGAATTTAGTGACAACTGGAATAAGACCGGTTTTCAATATATAATAAAGGCATAAAGCTGATTTCGGGACCAAAAATTGCAACCACGATGATGAGTTGCAATATAGAGTAATTCTATCTTATTTTATGGATGAAAGTGCCTTCAAATCCGCTAGTTGGATCTTGGATGAGAAGGAAAAAGTGGAAACAGCAAAATAATAATAATAATAATAATAATCTGCTGTTTGAAGACCAACTTAGAAAGCATGAAAACACAAAAAGGCTATTGTCAAGGAATCCATATGTGATATGCCTAATTGATAACTTCAACAGTAATCCATCTAAACGAAAGCTCTAATCTATTTTTTTGTTAGTTGTTGTCATCAAATCTGCTTTCAAACTTTATTTCATCCCAATACCAATTTAGCTGCAAGTCTGCAACTTTTCCTTTTTAACGCTAATTTTAACCTAAGCAAATTCATGAAGCCAAGAACATGGAGTTTTAAACGCTAGCAGCGGATCATGAGTTTTTGAAATGAGTATTCACAATTTGCAGGGCATTCAATCTATGGCTAGCTAGTACATCACTCTGCCTTTCACTGTGCTGCAATCTAATGCTATAAAGAAAAGTTGAATGAGGCTCATATGCCAACTCATACTGATACACATGATTAATATGTGCTGGTTGATCATACAGCTGTATTTGCTCCAAGTTACAAACTAATTAATCAGCAGCTATTTTGGTCTCTGGTGAAGATCACCATATATGAGTGGAATGATATTTGAGAAGCTTAAGCAATACCATGCCACCAATTATCTGCTGCTTCCAACAATTTCCTACATATTGCTCCACAGATCATACATAACTGCTTTCTCATTTAATACACCTGATTGAAATGATCCGATCTTATCAAAATCAAGCAACCCAATTTTATCAGCAGATGTTCTCTTCAAATTTTGGACTCTAAAAAAAGACGGCCTGCTACTAGTGGGGTCTAGGGAGAACAGATGTTCGCAGAGAGATAGTCTACCCTCTAAATTTAGGACTAACAATTAAAATTTATTATAAGATTTAGAACTAAGTAGAAGCCTCTTCACTTAGCCATGCTATCTTGACAACATGATGATGAACTCTTGACCCTCATGAATGTCATTTCCCCTGACAGTAATATGATTCTATGAATCTACGATCACCTGAAAACCACTAGCATATATTTTAATTTTGAATTGCAATTATATTTATCCTTCAACTTGAGGCAGACAAGCAACTTGAATCATAAATATTAGATAATTTAATGCAGAAAATTGAAAAACTTTGTCGTTAGTGTTTCAAAATCATGCTTTGTCCTGCAACTCATCCTGAATTTGGCGAACATAGAAACTCAATCTTTTGTCTAAATTGCAAAGTAACCGTGGTCATTAAATCACATGGTATGCCTTTTGAAGCAATTCGGTCATAGAAACATGGGACAAATGGGTTGCTTTCCTCATCCCTTTCCTCGCACCTACCTAATGCAATCTGTGCAATCTATATAGCCATCATCGGTATTATAATACTGGATAATTGTCCCTCTCACCATAGCATCATTTATTTGTATTTGTGTTTGTGTGTATATATAGGCCATGCACAGTGGTTTAAGCTTACAAACATTTTGATCGATAGTACCAGCAACCGATTGATACATTTCCTATTCCTATGTTCCCCCGACGGCGTCATAATCATACCTTCACCACCATGGACAAGGATACTAGCTCAGAAATCCAACTCCCTCCTGGATTTAGATTCCACCCTTCTGATGAGGAGCTAATTGTTCACTATCTAAGAAACAAAGTGACTTCATCTCCCCTTCCTGCTTCATTCATAGCAGAAATAGACCTTTACAAGTATAATCCATGGGATCTCCCAAGTAAGTGTTGATGACCCATAGTACTGATTTATGCAGCTTTTGTTTCATCGTTTTCTTGAAGGATTAGCTACTAAAAGGGTTTCTATTATTTCATCTTTTTTTTACAGGAAAAGCTTTGTTTGGGGAAGATGAGTGGTATTTCTTTACTCCTAGGGACAGAAAGTACCCCAATGGAGTGAGGCCTAATAGAGCAGCTGGTTCAGGTTATTGGAAGGCTACCGGAACTGACAAACCAATTATTGCTTCCTGTGGGATGAAGAGCATTGGAGTGAAGAAGGCCCTTGTGTTCTACAAGGGGCGTCCCCCAAAAGGATCTAAAACTGACTGGATCATGCATGAGTATAGGTTGCAAGATTCGCTGGTTTCAAAGTCCAACCAAAGAGGCTCTATGAGGGTAGGTCAATTACATAAGTTCAAATTTTTAAAGCGAGAATAATCCCATGAAGCTTT
>JAVHNL010000529.1:0-25000 GCA_031216105.1 Dalbergia cultrata
TGGTTTTAACTTTGAAGAATTTACATTCTGAGATAGGTATATATGTATATATGACTGATTGTCTGTCTGGATGTTCAGATATCAGTTGATATTTATATTGTAAACAAAATCTGAAAATAAAGTTAAATCTTAATGTTAAATTAGAGGCCATTCAAACACATTATTTTTCTGATATTTATTGGTTTCAGGAATTAGAAGTTAAATAATGCTTCACCTCTAAGAGTTCTGATCACCTCTATAGTGTATTTGATTAGTTAATTTGGTGTTCTGAAAAACTTATAATCAAAATGCTAGAGATAGATCTTTTAAAAAAGTCATTTATGTTAAAAAATTAAGAAAAACTAAACATGTCATTGATCGTCAAGGGCAGATTATGAAAATCTATAAGTACACATGCTGATATTCAGTTGTGCAAGCATTCTTTTAGCAACTTGATTTGCTTTACATTAAAGGTTATATATGTTCTGAAGTCTTCTGTGCCCTCTGTAAGGAAGCTAGGTTTTGATTCTTTTGAATCTCATTTTCATAAACATAATGAGATTTTATATTTTGCTATTTTAACATAAATTGTGTATATATATACATACTAATACTAGTGATTAATTATTTTCTTCTATTATTTCTTTGCAGTGAAAGTTCCTTCTATAGTTAACACATTTTTTCAGACTCTCTTTCTGGATGCTTTTATCAATACATTCCCCCTTTTTTATTTTTCTTCAACAAAATGTCACTAAATTGCTTTACAATTTTTTTTCCTTGTTTTCTCTCTCTAGAAAACAAGTTGTTTTGTGAATGTTCCATGATTTATTACTGGTACACAGGATTTGCATAATTTATCTGTGTTTATTTGGTATTATCTTGACTGTTGATTAGAGGGAACATGGGATTATTTACCTTTATATTCTCAAGACCCGTGCATAGTTGATTCTCTTTTTCAAGTGCAGGAAATTATTAGAAAATGCTAACACCTTCTAACACTTGCTATACCTAGCCCAGGTAATATCTGTTGCGTTAGTCATCCTATTTTCCAATCCTTCCTCTTTTTATTAGGTCAAATCTGAACTCTTGCTGCCATTCAGGATAGGCTGGAGTGATGATCCATCATCTAATTTAAATCTCAACAATATCTTTTTTTCTTCCCTGTGTTCACTTTTTCCCTCATCTTTGTTTTCTTGCCTCAGAGTAGAAGGTGCTCTTCCCGTTATCAATGGAGAGATGCGTGGGTAAATGGCTTCATGTGAGTGGACTTATGGGGCTGTTGGTTATATACTATGGTTACGGAGACCATGAGGGGCTAGTGTTTTACAGGCTAGTTCTGCAAATTGATTGTGATTTCCCTAACTTCAATAATCTGCAACATAGATTTCCTTCTCACCTCCAGAAATAAATGCCAGTAGCGTGATTCTCCTCTTCAGTCAAGTTGTATAACTGCTATTTATGCTTCAATTTTTATGCATGCCTATTGATGGCATTTTATCCTTTCTAGGTTGTAACTTTAAGTTTCATGCCACTTTGGTGGTGTCATTAGAACTGTATTGTCAATGTCAATCCATTCTGTGAGTATCGATCTCTTGGCTATGAAGCACATCATCTTGATCCAATTAGCTCATATATCAACTGGTTTCTTCTGGTTTATTTCTTGGATATTTTGTTATGTTTCTTGACAGCTTGACATTCTCAAAACGGGGTCATTGTGTAGGCCTAGATCTTCTGCCCTGGAATAGTTTAAATGAAATTAAATACTTCATAACAATTTTCTTTTTGGTCTCATGTCTTGTTATTTCATGCGCGGCATTCATGTTAAAGCCTTGGTTGCTTACAAGTATTTGTGGCTTAGAAGCTGTATTGCTTGACTGTTTGGAATTGACTCTTGTCTTTTGATATTGAATTCTTTAGATGCTCTTTTTGCCTTGTAGGTTGTCAACTATTTGCTGATCTGACTTTACTACAGTGTCTATTTTGATACCGGATATTGCAAGTGGCAGTTATGGGGCATAGACACTTATATGGTGCACCCCCGATGTTTGAGGGTGAGCCTGACCCAAATTGGAGTCATATGCATACTGATCAACATTATGTGCACCTTGGTAACGTTAAATCTATATGCCTCACATCCACTTGTAGTTTGGCTCATTCACTATTCTTTTTTCTTTAATGGTAAATAACTCCCTTGCTTACATCAATACCATATCACTTATATCAAACGGATCTCTTTTGCAGGTAGGACTAGCACTTCCGAGAATGGTTCCTTTATTTATCCTGTGGAAACCATGTCTATAGATAGCGTTTCTTTCCCCTCTCATTGGAACTCCGCCACAAGGTCAAATGGCTATGCATCCTCAAGTGTTAACATGGAAGTACCTCCTCATCAATCGGATGCATCAGGCTCATCTAATGATCATTTTACACATTCAACAACTGCTGGAGCTTTCTTTCCTGTGTCTGAAAATTATGCACCCCACCCTCCTCCTTCTAATTATGACAGACAAGCTTTTCATGTTGATGGTGGTTTTATTGATCTTACAATGGGAACTGGGCGAGGGCCTCACAAGCGAAAGAGCCCTGGAATTCCTCCAGTCTGCGAGAGAGGCAGTTCTAGCAGGTACTTCAATGCTGGCAGTTCAACTGATCTGTCTATGTCTTCAGAATTACGCCCAGAGAAGCCAAATATGGATTCTCAATATATGCCTTGGGATCATGTTACTATGACACCCGCATTTAGAGGTGGGGGCCTTTCAATAAGGGGTGAGGGTTCTTCAAGGAACGTGAGGAGTCGTTCTGCACTTGATTTGGAACCCAATCTGGCCAGGACCCATTTATCCAGTAATCATTCACACAACTCCTACACCACTGCCCCGCCAGTCGACCATTCTAGCATGGTGGATCCTTCAGGTCAGACTTCCAACGCTTTGACGAGGGATTGGAGCCAAATGAACACATCTTCTGCTCATGGAAGGGTGTTATTATCAGGTTAGTTTGTAGTTAATACTAGATAATGATTAGCATAAGAACATACACATGTCATTGTCCTTGGTGTTTTGATTTGTATATGAGAGATCGTCATCTTAAAATGCAGATGCAAGTGCTTTTAGTCTTGAAACAAGTCACTTCCTTGTTGGAACTGGGGCTACTGCTAGTAATGCTTCTGTGGATGTTGGAGGTTTCCATCATGAATTTGGTCCAAGCAGAAATCCTATTGCCCCTCAAATTTTTCATAATAATCCCACTCAGACTGCTAGAGGAGTTCGAAGTAACTATTCTCAGAGATCCACTCCAGCTTTTAGGGCTTCTTCAGGCTTGCGCTTGGGACATGTGACACCACCGGATGATGGATTGCCTATGGTAGCTGAAAGTTACTCTTCTAGACATCCAAGGCCGTTGACCACTATTGGCTGGCGGAATGGTGATAGAAATGGGAGGTCAAGAGATAGATATCGATCATTGGCTGATGAGGTTGGTCTCCATGATCGATTTTCCTCTGAGGTATCAATCGGTATCCCAGGGAGCTATGCTTGTGTCAGTAATAGCAGAAGGGTAGATTTGTATAATGATTGGAATTTGGAAACCTATTTTTGACGGCAAATGGGGGATGCTTGGTTTATTTGCTTGGAAAAATTTTAAGCAAATTTGTGCCTTCTGGTTTTACTAGCAGTGGCGAACTTAAATTATCTTGTTTTTCAGGGTTTCATGATTGTTGAGCGTGCATCACTCTATGGTTCTAGGAATATGCATGATCAGCACAGAGACATGAGGATGGACATAGATAACATGAGCTATGAGGTGATTATCAATTCATTATTATTGTTTCTTGGGTTACAGTTAGTCTTATGTACTATCATTGTTTAAAATTACTTTCATGATTGGCCTGATCAGGAGCTACTTGCACTTGGGGAGAGGATTGGCCACGTGAATACAGGATTATCTGAAGATTTACTTTCCAAGTGTGTGACGGAGACTATATATTGTTCATCTGATCAAAGTCAAGACGAAGGAAATTGTGTTATCTGTCTTGTACGTTTTCCTTCTCTCATTTATAATAAATAATTTAGATGTCTTTGGATGACATTAATATCAGGATTATCAGGTTCAAACTTCTAACCAGTCTTTACTGAAAATTACAGGAAGAGTACAAGGACATGGATGATGTTGGGACACTTAAAACTTGTGGGCATGATTACCATGTGAGCTGCATTAAGAAGTGGTTATCTATGAAGAAACTGTGTCCTATCTGCAAAGCTTCTGCATTGCCCGAGGATACAAACGATAAATAACTTATTCGTTCTACTGTAGTTTAATTAAATCTCATTTTGTATATATATTTGGACAGTCCTCAAAATGGAGGAAACAGACTTCCGTTTGGAGATGTAACAAGAATGCTACTGTATGTCAATGCATTTGTTTTTGGCTTCGATGTCAATCAAGTGAAGCCTTGAAAACATGTTGTATCGTGTGGTTTTCTTATGAAAATGGTTTCTCAACTAGAAGGCTAAACCAGGGAAGGGACCAGATAATGAGATAAAAGATATAATTTAAATATAATTATCATGGGTTTGTCTCCTCTTAAATGAAGAGATTAGTAAAGTTCTTAAATGAAGAGATTAGTAAAGTGAGAAAGTGAGAGGTTTATGTGTTTTCGTTTTCAGTTTTAACGTTCAGTTTTTCAAGTGTTCAGATTTTATGAAGGAAATACTGAAAATTTTAAAAAATACAAATTCTAGTTTTCAGTTTTCATTTTTAATTTTTAGTTATATCTTCATAAGTTCTTGAAAATTGAAAACTGAAACTAAACATGTCGTTACTATCCTTAGAATAATAATTTTCATTTTGTGAGTCCATTAAATAATCTAATAATAGTTAATCCCTCATTTTTTAGGAGCTAAATCAATTGCCACATTTAATCTATAATACTAATATTTTAGATTCCTATAAAGAAAAGTTTTCTACGTGTCACAACAAGAATAATTTAGGGTCAGTTTTTGGGAAATTAATCATGAATTTTTTTTAAAAAATAAAATTGTAATTATAACATATTATTAGAATATCATTAACAATCGTTAGTATTTAATAGCACGATTGTACTATAAAAATTAAATATATTTAAAATTTATTGGTAGTTAATTAAATCTATAATACCAATATTCAACACTCTTTCGAGTTTTCTAGGTGTAGCTTTCAACATATTTTAGAGCCCATAAATTTCATAACTTTAATAATAAATTAATATTTATATACATTACAATCATTCTTATTATATATCATTAGTTTAGTATTATTAATTTATTTAATTTCAATATTCATAATAATCATTTTGAATATCTGGTATATTATGCCAAAATCTACATGGCTAAAAATGTTAAATGTTATACGTTATTTTGATAACCTTATGTATTAGAGTTATTTAAAATAATTAGTGATAAATAAAATAAATAAATAATCCAAAGTAATGTTAAATTATATAGTTTATTTTTTAAAATACAAATGTTTGAAAAAAGTTTAAATGAGATAAGTTATGTTACTTTACTTATATACTCCTAATTATCAATTTATTAATTAATATATAAGATTGATTAATTACTATATAATTTTTGTACCTATTGATAAAATATAACATATACATACACGATAATACGATCTATTATATTTAAATCAATATTTCATTAATTTATAATATTTGGTATAAATTAGAAATTCAGCCTTAATATACTAAGATGAGGTAATTGACTTATTATATAATAAGAGTATTCTCTCTGATTATTTATCAATTTTATCTTATAACTCTTATTATCTTTATTGGTTTTTTTTTAGCTTTTTTTAGTATTGTATTTATGGTCTCACAATTAGTTATCATTTTTATATAATGATATTTATAAAAATCAAATAGAATTTTAAAAATATTTATAAATATTAAAACTAAATTTTAAATATTTATAAAATATAAATACAGATTTTAATATATTTATAGATGACTTAAATTCAAAATGACAGAGACCAAGCAATTTATGAAAATACATATATATATGTGTGTGTGTGTAGAAAAGAAAATCTTAGCACACATTTATTTTTTTAATTTTTTTTATTAAATTTGCATTATGTATATATTTTTACTTTTAATTTGGATTATATTACATTAGTAGTATTTATTACTCATTTCCTTTCAAAATATCTGTCAATTTTAGACAAACACAAATATTAAGAAAGATAATAAATTACATTAGTAATTAAGTAATATAGTAAATGTACTAATGTATCCCTATATATTAATTAATATAGCACACTAATACTAAATGAAATGCTTTGAAAATGTGAAATTAGTTAAACGTAGTATTCGAAGAAAAAATTAATGCTTTATTGAAACGTAAAATCGACAAATATTTTGAAATATGAAATTATCTGAAAGTAGACAAATATTCTAAAATGAAACGAATATTATGTATATTTATGTTTCGAATATCAAAATATTTTTCAAATTTGTTTTGAAATTATTTTAATAAATCTATCAATATCCGGTACGAATTCTAATTGTCATAAGAAATAAGCAATATGGACCCGTGATGAGGATGGTGATGGGAAGGGGGAACAAAATTCTAAATGAGGACAATGTGTGTAAGGCATATCCCCCCTCTCATACATACCCATGGTTATTCATATTAATGGTATATGATATTGTAAATATATCTACTTATTTTATTTCATTATTCATCAAACTCAACTATTGAAATATGCAACATTTTTATAAAATAAGTTTTTTTATTGTTAGTTAAAGGTTATCTATTGAGATTTTCTCAACCTTATAAATATTATATTCAAAACAAGATATAAAGTAGAATGACTCATTTCAGATTCATACTCATTTATATTTTGTTCATTTATTTAATTAGTAACTGTTTAACTTATTTTCAAAATAAGTTTATAAACTTAATTTTCTATAAGATGTATTTAAATAATTATTATTTATTTTCAATAATCGTCAATAAACTATTTGTAATTATCATCCCATATATTGTACGAGTCAAATGACTAGTATATATTGTGTTGGATTTTTTTAATGAAAAAAAAAGTTCGAAAATGCTTGTTTATCTCTTTCAGGTTTAAAACAAAATGGCTAGTGACTGGTCAAGATCAAATTTCTTTTGTTGTCAAACCTATTCTGATAAAAATCTAGTTTCAAAGTGTAAAATCTTAAGATTTTATGCATTCAAATTATAAAAATTTGTTGGATGTTAGATAAAATCTTTTATTTTTTTAATTCAATTGTCATGCACTCAGTGTAAAAAAAATTTACACAATCATTCAATCATGTATTGTCACATAAGTTATGATAGTTAACTTCTATACTCATTACTTAAAAATTCATCTAAACAAAATATTTTAATTGGACGATAGTGTAAAGTATTTTTACACTATCAGTGTATCAAAATTAAACTTTTTTTAATTGTTGTGGATAAAATATTTTCAAAAAATGTTGTGAAATCCTTAGTAAAGTGGTTTTGAGGAACGATTATATGTTTTATATATTTGAGTTGATAGATTCAATGGATAACGATAGGCATAATCTAATAAAACGATTACAATTGTTGGTAATAAATTTTGCAAAATGCCGAATGATGCATATCAAGTTTTGCGAAATGAGTATAACGATTATAAAAATAAATTTAATTGGGATATACTTTCAGTATTAAAAAGTTTTATATAATCATCTAATTATACAATGACACGTTAGTAGATATGATTATTTCTCACAATTTCTATGTCATCCAAAAGAAGAGATTTGATTAATAGTGTAAAATTATTACAATGTCAATGTGTCAAAATTAATTTGATAATAAATTGGATTTAATTGTTATGCACTGACAATATAAAAAAAATTCTATACAATCATCTAATCTTATTGTCAAATAAGCCATGATAGTTGACTTTGACACTTACTACTTAAAAAGTCATTTAAATGAAATATTTTAATTAATTGACGGTAAAAAATTATTTTGCACTATAAGTGTATCAAAATTAACAAATTTTGCAAAATGCTGAATGATTATAAATTTTGCGTCTGATAGAAACTAATTTTTCCCTCTCCCCTTTTAAATTTAAATGTACTTTTGATTGGTTATCCAGCAATTCGTATCATATTGATGAAAATTTATTTGTACCGCGTAGTATCATTTATAAATTTTATATTACCTAAAAATAAATTGTTCTATTGTGTTGAACAATTACATTGTTCTGTCAAATGTCGAGCGATCATATATTATCTATAATAAAGTGGATAAGGATAAATATATAATTTAATGGTTGATATTTATTTTTATTTTAAAAAATATATTATATGTTATAATAAAAATAAAAGGATGAAGTATCAAATTATTTTCATAATGTATGAAATTTTGTAAACTTGATTTGCTTAATATGAATTCTTAATTCAACAGTCGAATTGAAGAGATTCTATATCCGTTAGAAGCTATTAAGTAGAGTAAGTATATTATAGTATCTATACTATATGGAGGGGATTTCTCCCTATAACCACCCTTTTGGTACACAATTTTCACATTTCCCATAATGCCTATAGTGTAAAACAAGTATAAGGAAGTTAAAAAATAGAAAATAAATTTAAAAGAAATATATAATAAATAATTAAAGTAAATTATAAAATGTTAAAATTAATATAAAAAAATAAAAAATATGAATTGATAGGTATGTAAATGGCTTTCAATTCACTAATATTTATAAGTAAATGGATCCCACCCTAGATTAAATCCTAATTTTATTATTGCCTAAAAGTAAAAGGTGCAACAACAATGCAGTAGAAATGTCTGTTAGATTTTCTGAAGTGATGCAAAAGAAATGTTGTTAGCTCTCCACAAGAAAAAATAAAAAATAAATAAAAAAGAAAAAGAAAATATTGCTAGTGGGCCAGTTCTTTCTATTCATGAACATTATTAACTAGATGTTCAACATTTATAATATTGATCCATAAGCATTAAAAGCTTAAGAAATAAATTTACTAAAATTATCAAGATAAACAATTTTGATTGGATTATCAAGAAATTTTGTTCCCAATAGTTTGTGCAAATGATATTGCAAGCTTCAAGTTGCAAGATCATTATGAGCACACATGTGACTGTTTCATATATCCATCTATTAAAATAGTAAAATATCTTAAATGTATACATAGTGGATGAATTGGTGCATATATATCATCATGAATTCCTTCAGGAAATTGAGGGGGTCTAAATCCAGTCCTTGCTAGTGATGAAAAGTCATATAATTAATTTACTTTATGTAAAACCCTGTGTATACGTGTTAGTAGACAAGTTCCATACGACCTTAGCAGCCCTTGGGACCTACCCTTGTTGCCGAGCCAGGGATTTCGCTAACTCCGGATACTACACTTCCTTGGAAGACTATATGATAGAGCCACATTCTTGGGATCAAAAGTCTCGGTAATTATTCTCCAAATGAAAATAAATTGAAGAGTGATTTTTAATGAATTTTAGGAAACCTCTAGACATTTCGTTTTTAGCCCACAAGTTTATTAAATCATAAAAATTCTCGAATTTGAACTAGAACACAAAAATTGGATTTTGATTGGTTGGGGAATTGATTTTTTTTATATTTTATTTGAATTCAAATGAGAAAGTATTTCCTTATTTACATTTATGTTTTAAAGTTAATGGAGACATTAACTTACAATTAAGAAATATAAATAAGTGAGTATAGAGGTAACCCATATGCCCAATGACAGTAAAAATGCATAATTGGACTATGTTGTCACTGTTATAATGGTCACAGGAATGCAATTTCATGGTTTGGGAGTTCTGAGGACTGCTATAGATGTCATAAGTGCACAGTAAGCAGGACGGGAAATGGCTAGACAGTGATAATGGTCATAAGTGACCAGATTTATGAAGTGCCATCTCCATGACTGCTATAGCAGTCATATACCACCATAGCGGTCCCCCTGAGCATCAACAGTACCCGAAAAACGATGTCGTTTCATTTTTTGTCCTCTTTAAAACCCCAAATCGGGTTTCCCCCTCCCATTTTCGAAAACCTTAATTCCAAACACCATTTTCTCTCTTCCTCTCCCAATCCACCATCAACCCATCCTCTTCTAAGAGATAAAAGGTAAGATTCTTGTTGGTTTTCATCATTCCCTTCTTCTCCATTTCATATCCTAGAGTATGGGTTGTTGTTTGTCTCCATTGTTATCAAGTGGGAGTGCTCCCCCAATGTTGTTAGAGTAAATCTAGGGTTATTTTGAGATACTCATAGATTATTTGTGAGTCTATGTTTCCTATGGCAGTTGTCGGTGTCATTCCAAGCTCCCAAGGTTAAGTTGGTGGTGCCTACATACTCTCGGCTCTAAACAGTGAGTAACTTCAAACTCATGACCTTAGTTTCATCATTATAATTATGTTTTATGCATGATGATTGTTAAATATGGTATTAGAGATGAAAATATGAATATATATGATTTTACAAAGCTATGATTTTGATTATATAGCATGAAAATGAAATTTAGAAAATCATGGGACCATGATTGATAGATTGTATGTTATGAAAATATTTTATATTCAACTCTAAGAGATTTATTACAATAATATATGATTTAATAAGTTATTATTTAATCAAATATGTTTTAAGAGTTTATGACATCTTTATGCTTCAAGACTTGAGATTTCAAAATATGATTTTAGAGCATTCAGTTAAGACATATATTGGAAAAATATGAACAAGAGTGTGATTGAGTTTTTGGAATAAATATGTTATATGGTTTTCTAGTTTTATAATTTTACACTTTAGTGTTTGAACTATGATATTAGAGATTTCAAATATATGAAAAGATATGTTAGCTTAAGAAATGAATTTAGAACTTCAGTTTATGGTACTAAAAGATACGAAATTCAGTATGATTCTTAGCAACTGCCAGATATATATTTTCAAGTGTTAAACAGATTTTCAGAGATTGATTAAGAGAATCTTAGAGCTTTGTATATTAAAGTTTTCAGATTTTTTATTTCAGAAATTTGGTCCTGGATAAGGATTTAAATAAATATTGTTTTGAAAAATATGTTTTAAGAATAAATATTTTTATAAATTATGCATTTAGAGAGAACTTCACCTAGTAGACTTACGTAGAGATAGGATTCCTCACGTGCCGGTCACGTTCCCAAGTTAGGTCATGACACTTTGAGAACACACAACATAAGAAAACTCATCAAATTGATGAAACTTTTAGTTATTCTTCAATAAATACCTATATGGATTTTTAGAAATTCTTTACATTATTATTACTTCAAGATATCCCAATTGATCATGCCAAGTGATAAAATCATTTAGGCTAGTAAACTTCTTATTTACAATAGCATATTATTCAATTGTACTCATATTAGTACTATAGACCAAAACAAAGTGCAAATAAAATTTTCTAATGCAATTTTCTTGTATAAAATATAAGTTGTGATATGGAAATATTTACCACTTCCCTCACTCACTATCACAATATAATATCCATTTTAGCAAATATATATAAAGCTCATTAAGTCTCTTTATTACTTTTGTAGCTAGTAGAAAATCATTTATGTTTTTTTAGGAAACAAAATAATAGCTTTCATAGAGCCTTCATTCATCTTGCTATAAAAAATTATATTAATATTTATAATTAATTCTATTTCTTCAAGAAACATGATATTTAGTAGCTCTTCTAAAGCCTTCCATCATATTCACAAAGTAATAATCGTGTTAGGATCTCATTACAAGATGAATAAAATATATCAAAATTTGTCATCAAAGTGTTAACATATCATGTAAGTAAAAAAGAAACTTATCATCTTTTGAATCGCATTTTAAAAAAAATCAATCACTAAAAATCATGATGTGATAGTGATACAAATACATGTATCACAGGTATCACAAAAATACCAATTTCAGGTATTATTATTTTGTGGTATATTAATCACAAGAATAAATAAGATTATCTTGTGACATAAAGTGATAAAGCAAATGATATGTTAGATTTTAACAATATTACATACAAATATAATTAATGAAATATGCACAAATAACATAATTACTTTTATTCAATACCGACAACAGTCAGATACTAATTTTTTAAGTAAAATATTACACAAAATAGTATCAAATAATACATCTAATAAAAACATTATTTATTAAACCAAATAATTAATATTTCTATCAAAATATTTAATGATAAAAAGATGCATCCAAATGATTCATACCAATCATGAAATGATTTCATAATGTATCTTGAAAATAATAGTTTCGTGCTTTTTCTAATTCTCCTTTAATGATTTCATAATGTATCTTGAAAATATTTAATAATCATGCTTTTTCATAATGTATCTCAATGTATTAGATGTATATACCAAATTTACTTTGATACCATAACGATGACATTTATAACATTTACTTTAAAAAAATAGCTTTTAGGGTTATAATTTGTTAATTGGGCAAGTTTCATGATTTTTTCCATTAACAACTCATTATTTTATTTGGCCATGATATGACATACATAATTGATTTATATGTGATATCTCGTAAAGCCCTTTTCTTGATAGTGCTACTCTAAGAGCATATTTGAGATATTAAAAGTCAAGAATATTTTTTAACAAATATTTATCAATAATGTAATTGCAAGTGCTATACTAATGGGCTTTTACAAATATCACCTTTTTGTTTGGTCACACCTTTTCTGTATACTTTATCAAAAACATCAGCATGATTTTTTAAAAATATTTAGACATAATCCTTTATAAAGATAGCGAAGAAGGTAAATAAATAAATCCATTGTATTACTCTCTTTAAGAGAATATGAGTACTTAATACAAATACTCAAAATTCTTAAATTATTCTTAGAAATACGTTCGATTCGGGGATGTAAATATGAAAATGTTCCTTCTTGGAAATATATACACTTATTTTAGATTATAATATCACACATTTTAGATGGTATCAATAATAGATCCATTCATTTCAAGGAGTAATCTTTTGACATATTCACTTTTAGAAATATATAAATCTCCTTAAATAGATAAATAAGTCTATTATATTTTTCTCGAAAAATTAGGATGCGCTTGCTTCATGGAGTGAATATCATTTTTGTTTTTGGTATAATTATCATTCACTTTTGGAAATGATATTGACGTTGGGAATGTATTGACATTCATATATGGGAATGTGTAAATACCGATAAAACCAAATAACAATAAAAAAAATAAGTTAAAAGATTAAACCAATTAGTAATTACTACTTTCTATAATTATTCTGGGATGCATTATTTTTTTGTTTAATGGTATCTCCAAGATCCATATGATCAAGATATTATAATATAAAAAAATCTAGGCGAATAATTATTTTTCGAATATCTTCATTAAATATTTATTACCTTCACGTCCTCTGCTAAACCGTGATGGTAATGTAAGAACAAGAATCAACTAAGAATTTGACTGGCTGTGATAATCTATAATGTATTGGCATCACTCGTGTAAGAGCTTTTCTATGCATGTGATCTATGTGCTCATTGCCATGTGAATGACTTGTGTGATTCTTGATTGGAGTGCCAATACATTAGTTTCTCTCTTGCTACTACAAAGAACAGACTCAGAAAGGGGATTGTCATCTTTTACAAACACTTTAGAATTGATTGTTTTTGAAGAACCAATTCATCTTGGTAAGGTGTTGTGAAAAATAAGAACAAGGAGAATGAATAATGAAGAAGGAGAAAGAAAAATATTATTGATCGCTTCAAATATTGTCATCGATGATGCATACAAAAATTATTTATAGCCAAATAGTGAGAAAAACAATATCATATTAATCATAATTATATATGTCTAATCTAATTATATTTTAATCAAATCAATTAACGACGCGCACATTGTAATCAAATAATACTTCATAAGATAATTTTTTATTTTTAAAGCGATGCAAAAGAAATGTTAGCTCTGCACAGGAAGAAATTAGGAAAAAAAGAAGAAGAATAAAATATTGCTAGCTGTACAGAAAATAAGGAAACAACAATAGGCGGTTCAGATGGATCTCGGCAACTGGGCTTGGCTTGTGACTTCGGTTTCCTTACCCCAAAAAAAATATATAGTCAAAGTCAAAACTATGGGGCTAGAATTTTCAGGAGCCGTCGCTGACCAAATACCTCAATTACCCTTCCTTCCTTCCTACGTTTCTTCCAACGTCACATTCCGGATTCCTCCAGAATCTTCTTCCCCAAACCCTTTATAAACAAACCCTGCTCTCCGTCCTTCTCCATCCGAATTCGATTCACAATCCCAATTCCAATTCCAATCCCATCTCTGAGATTTCACATTCCCAAAACCCTCCTTAACAATCGATCATGCAGATCTTCGTGAAAACCCTAACCGGCAAAACCATAACCCTAGAGGTCGAGTCCTCCGACACCATCGATAACGTCAAGGCCAAGATCCAGGACAAGGAAGGCATCCCTCCCGATCAGCAGAGGCTAATCTTCGCCGGAAAACAGCTTGAGGACGGAAGGACGCTCGCCGATTACAATATCCAGAAGGAGTCGACGCTGCACCTTGTGCTGCGGTTGCGCGGAGGGATGCAGATCTTCGTGAAGACCTTGACCGGGAAGACGGTTACGCTTGAGGTCGAGAGTTCCGACACGATTGAGAATGTGAAGGCGAAGATTCAAGATAAGGAAGGGATTCCACCGGATCAGCAGCGTTTGATCTTCGCTGGGAAGCAGCTTGAGGATGGACGCACCCTTGCTGATTACAATATTCAGAAGGAGTCCACTCTTCACCTCGTTCTCAGGCTCCGTGGTGGTGTGTAATCTGTTGGCCAAGGCTAGGGGTTGTTTTGTTTCTGATGTTATCTTGTTGCAGAACTATTTGTCATGGTTCTTGATATGTCTATTTTCGTGTAATTAAAGTTTTACTGCTGTGGTGGTCAATAAAAGTTTTAGTTTTACCAATTTTACTAATGTGTTTTTACTTCTTTAATCAAATTTGTGTTGCTGATGATAGCGTAATTCTGTAAAAGTATTTTATGTCTGTTTGTGCTTACGCTGCTTTCTAAGGATGATTGTTAATCTTGGCTCTTGTGTCCATAGGCAGGTTTACACTAATTCAATATCAGCATGTCTTTTCAAGATTTCATGCGTGGATTTCAGCTTTATAGTTTTCTAATTGAAGTAATCTCAATTGTTGATTACGGTGTTGAAATTTCTGGCCGTTCTGCTCTTGTGGGTGAAGGGTGTTCATAGGGAAGCTTGTCGTGCAAGACATAGCATTAGTGCGTTATTCTGCAAGGGTGAAAAAGTAGATTTTTGTTAGGGGGCATTCCGAGAATTGAACTCGGGACCTCTCGCACCCTAAGCGAGAATCATACCACTAGACCAAATGCCCAGGTTGACAACCGTACATGGATTTATTTTAATAATGCTTGGCAACGACTTTCAAATGGGGAAATATAGTGAGAGACGTCAAGTGCTGCTGTGTTAAAAACACACAGCTTTTCTCAATTGCAATGGAAAGAAGTTGAAGCTACGCTTGTAGGCAAAAGTTATTTGACTAAAAGCGGAGCTAATTCAGGGTGAAATTCACAAGGGGAAAACTCGGGGGAAAAAAAAAGAGAGGGAGAGAGAGGTAGGTATCACTTACTAGTAAGAGTAAAATTCAATTTGATGTGTGACTAGAGAGTTACATCAGACAAAAATGATCGCTGAAAGAAAAAATGCAAAAATAAAAGCACATTTTGTGTCTTTCAACGTAAAAAATATAAGACAAATTGGTTTCTTGGTAGTGTTTTGGTCATTTGTCCGTCTTATTTATGTTTCTATCATGGATTGATTTGATTATGAGTTATTAAGGATCTATTTGTTTTAATTTAATCCTAAGTGTGTGTGTGTATACATAGACATAGAGCCTAATTGGTAGATGTTACTTTTAGGTAGATCCAATTTGGAGCTTACTCTATTAATGATTTTGCAAATTCTTGAAAATTAAGGAGAGTGTCAGAATGAGGAGAGCGAAGTAGAATTTGGGTCCTTTATGCCTCTCGAATCAATCTATATCGATTCTAATTCCTAATTCACAATCAAAACGAAAAGCGTGCACTAGAAGGTGAACATAATAGCAGGGGATACATCATTACACTCGAACATGGGGAGTAGTCCTTGTTTGTTTCATTCTTATCTCCGTTTCCGTCATGTAAGAGCATGTCGGCTATTTCATTATCAAATCAGAACGTTGTTTGATTTTCTTTCAACGTACCTTTGCTTCATTAAGTTAATCTGGTTGGTTTCTCTAAGATAAGGATGAGGAGGCATGGGAAGAACTATAAGGGCTGAAGCAATCAATGGAAAAGCCTAAGATCAGATCATATTGTCCAATTATAGATAATTAATGTGTATATAGGGATAACAACCAATATCAAGTTGCTAAGCACATACTATTCTGTTGTTCTAGCTCCGTGATTACCATACAATGATGAAAGCTTCGAATTTTGAAAGATGCCTAATTAGTCACCTTACCGTTGCGTAAGAATTTCACCATGGGATCATCTTCACATGCTTATCCGGATTCTTTTTAACGAAAAAAGAGGTAATGCATTAAGAAATTGCTGCTATATTCTATAATATCGGCTCACTATCAGTGTCTATACTGGATTTCTTCTCTGCTCGAAATATTTTAAGCAAAATGTTATTCTAACAGGTAAAGTGGGTTATCATTTGAACATCTATTTTATCATCGTTAAATAAAATGATGGCTATCCATTTATTTCCACTCATCATCTCATCTAATGATAATAGTATGAGTGTCCAATCAAAACACTCATTTTTAGATGTTTGAATAACATTATTGTATTTTAAAGCTTTGAAATTCTATGTGAGATACAATGCATACTTCTTGTTACAATCTCACTCACGTCCCTGTAAACTTACTAAATATAAAGAAATGTTATTTTTTTTTTACTTGTCTTATATAGAGGTTGAAATGTTATTTTCAATTTCCATTTCCATTTTGACTCTCAAAAGATTATATTGTTGTAAAATAGTTCTAAAAAATAACTATATTTTCACATAATCCTTAAAAATTTATTATGTTTGACAAATTTATGCAAAAGTCAGCTGATTTTCATTTTAGTCAATAGAAGTAATTATATTTTATATTTTATGTTAAGTTCATCACGTAGAATCAATACTCTAATCCTGAAACTATCGTATCTTTAAAAAAATAGCTCATGGTAAGTTAATATTATAGAATGTTCACTTCAATCCTAAAAAAATAATGTCTTTAAATATATAGTTCCTGAAAGAATTACTTTTATTAACAAAAACAGAAATCAACTAACATTCAAGTGAATTTGATAGATTTTAAAAGATCATAAGTGAATATATATATTTTTTACGAGTTATTTTATCAGCAATAGGATCTTTCAAAGGTTAAAATGGTAGTTCTCCCTTCAACTTACCTTACATTCATACCATTCAAGTGAGTAACATTTTTTGAAAAATGGTTGATTTTTGTGCTCCGTTTCTCCTCCATACAAATTCTATTGTATGAAGTGCAAAGTAATATTGATCCTCTTTTTTGGTTATTTTTCACTCACTCAAACTAGTTTAATTGAACATTGATTTGTTCTGCTGCTGGAACCTACCATCCAATGCGGGGTTAAGTGGTTCAAGGGCCACCAAAATCTAAAGCCTGGATCTATAATAGGGAAACTCGAGCAAATATATTAAATTATTAATATCTTGACATTGGATGTTACGGATGGATTCACAACTGAAGAACAAAACGTTGGCTTAGATTTTTTGCCAGTGGCATGTTTAGGTAAGGGCTAGAGAGGGGAGACAAGAACAAATTGTAAAATGTCCTATAGTTCTTGGCACATAATCTGTGGTCAGGATGGAGTCACAGAAAGATGTGTACTCATGAGTTTTCTTCCATGCTACGTGAAGGACTTCATGTCAATTACAAGGGAGAAATCATACCAAGATCTGGTACATATGGTGGAAGACAAGGCAAGCTCATCAGGTGGTCCATCTACTCCTGTTCCACAGGAAACAGTATTGATTCTATTCAATGTCAGACTCATTTTGTGGACATCACTTCTGATTTTTGTCGTCTCAATTGTGGCAATGTTTCAATGTCTTTGTTCCATGAATTTATTTTTGCTGTTAATATAGTAAAATCCGAAGTGAGTCTAAAAACATTTTCCCAGCTCAAACGATTAACATTCAACACTACCTAAAAAACTTCACAATCAAACCTCATCTTATTACCAAATGGAAATTTAAAGGCAAGTAAACAGGATTCCCTTGCTGTGATAATGAATTTACTGCTCTTTTTGTGTACGGACCCGAAGTCATCATATTACGTATGTATAGATGAATTTACTTAAGAGCTTTCGAAGGTTGTCAATTCTCAATAAGCATTCATGTGTAAGAATCCAGAATAAGAACACTGGACTGCCAATAGAACAATTTTCTTTTTTGTCATTATTACTTGACTGAGGCCTTAAACCACAAATGGTGTCTCCGGGGTGAAGCCAATCATGCAATTAACAGTACCCTTGTCCAAGTTGGTATGCCCCATGTCCTGACTCATGAGTGAACTTAACCAGCTTGCAAATCCGATTTTGTTGGTGTGATAACTGTAATGTTAAGATGCCCCGAATCCATATTTGGATCCATTCGCATAAAGCTGATATCTCCCTATATCTACCCTTTTTACACAAGCTTTAACAAAACTTTGGATCCATTGATCATGATAAGAAACATTTACTTAGTCTTTGGCCTACTTATGCTTGTGATGGATCAACTCAACTAACTTGCTAGATCTATCTTGTTCTGGCATAATGCGATTGATATATATGCATAGAGAGGCATCAGATTCTTCTGATTTGGAATCATGGGCAGAACAGTCATTTTGTCAGGACAAGATGTGGAGTTCAGAATCCATGTCCCATGTCCATGGTGACCACATATCCTTCCTTGTCTAATGTTGTCCCACCCCAATTCACCTCGTTCATTTGCTTACACTCGCTCGCTTCCCTTCTCTAGTATCCTCTTCGTTTCATCACCACCAAGCCTGCCGACACGCCACTTCTCTCTTGAGTCTTGAACTACAACTACGTCTTGAGGAGCATTCGTAGCAAGAATCTCTCATATTCTCACACACACACACACACACACGCACGCACACACACACACACAACACAAGCAATGGCGAATAACTACTTTCTATGTGTTATAGAGGAAATGGATCGGCTTTGGTTTCACCAAATCATTCTTTTCTCAGAACCAACATCAAAAGCAGCTCACAAACCTGTAGAAGAAAAACCTTTTCCCGTGTCAGGATCCATGTTTTCTTTGTTACCTCTACAATATGATGAAACTTCTACGGATGAATCACCTTCTCCTGAGAAACAAGTCTCATCAGAGTCAATCTCTTCACCCCTACAGGTATAATTCAAAAGCCTTTCAACAATTTCCATGTACTGTGTTAAATTTGATATAGTGACCCATGTGTCATGACTCATGACCATGCTTTTTTCTGCTTTTCGTATGTTACTTCTACTGCACAAGGATGGTTCAATCAACAACAAAGAAGAAAGGAAGGAAAGATCGCCAAGAATGAATGATTTGTCCAACAGAACTCGTTCACATTCATCATCACCATCATCTCAACACTCTCACAGGTCAAAATTCAGGAAACCTGCTCCTACCACTACAAGGAAACTGCAAAAGTCCATAAGCTGCAGGACACTGGGGGAACTTGAACTCGATGAAGTGAAGGGTTTTATGGATCTGGGGTTCATATTCGAGAAGGAAACACTAAGCCCAAGAATGATGAGCGTTGTCCCAGGCTTGCAGAGACTTGGTTTACACAAAAACAAACACAACGACAGCGCACAACTAAATGATGTAACAGAGGCAGTTGAAGACAAAAGAGACACTGAATCTGAGGAAGAAAAAAAAGGTATCATGAGGCCATATTTATCCGAGGCATGGCTTATAAAGAGACCTGATTCGCCGCTACTAAGTCTAAAACTTCCCAAGGCATGTTCAGCAGCCAATATGAAGAAACACCTTCGGTTCTGGGCTAAAACTGTGGCCTCAGAAATCCACCAAGAGTGAGTCAACACCTGTGACAATGTGTCACATAAGTCATAATAATAAACAAATAATTGTATTTAGATATGTTTATAAAAGCATAATAATAAGAGGGGTGGTGACAATCAGCAAATAATGTGGATTTTACTGTTTTGTTCTGCATCTTCTCTTTTAGTTCATTTTTGTCTAGAAGCCAATAAAAGTGCATTGTTAGGAAGGTTGTTATTTGGAATCAATTCAATGTGGAGAATTTTGTTGTCGTAGGGAAAAGAGTTAGGTGGATTGGGATAAGCACGCACAACCGAAGGGGGACCTACCTAGTGTGATGTTGTTGTGTCCAAGTGGGGGCTTTCAACAACGCACAAGCAATGAAGCAATCAAAGAGCTGTTCCATTCCTTTTTGTTTGCATGTATGGATGTGTGTATGACGGGGAATCGTTGTTCGTGTCAGATATCTGGCCTTCTTTTGTTTTCATTCGTCAAAATGTATATAACAACGATTTTGCAGCCGCGAGAGAGAATCCCGTCCCATCTCTATGCATTATTGCTCCGGCTCCCTTTCTTCTTTTACACGCAAGTGGAAACATATTTGTGGCCCATAAAATCAAATCACGGTATCTCATGGGCACATACAAATTTCGGACAACATGTTTAATATTACGAGAAAATGATATTCGAGCTGTACAAGGCCAATTTGCGGTATTAACCTTTTGCTGATACAATTTTTCATAGATATTTGCTTTCCGCCATAATCCATAGCGTTATTTCTTCTTCTTTTTTTTTTTTTTGTCTAAATTCATATATATATATATACACACTCAAATTTTTGTCCTTATCTTCACATAGAATTAAAATGCTTTCTACTCGTCCCACAGTTAGTTGGTAAATTCATAGCATGTTTAACTGCCGGTTCTCTTTCCTATGAATCAGGCCTAAGAATGACAAGATCACTAGAATATAAACGAATGGCCATAATATCAATAACCCCGAATAACTTCCCATGTCAACCATGAAAAGAGCAGTCTTTTATTTATTTTTTTTTTGGGTCAGGGAAAAGAGCAGTCTAGTCATAGTTTTTTTTTTTTTTGGTTACAAGTGAGAGCCAAAGCCCAATGAAGACCAAAGCAAAGAGATTAACTCAACATACCGTAGGTAGCATACATCGCATGTAAGGGCTGTTGAAATAGCAAGGGGGATGATTCCATATTATAGTCTCATAATTTTCTCCATTATCGATCTTAGCCAGTAAATCCGCCGCTTGATTAGCCTAGTCTAGTCATAGTTATTTAATCACAAGTAGGGTGTTTTTTTTTTTTTTTTTTTTTGGGGTTGGGAAGTGGTGAACTCATTATGAATGGGTTCTTTTTGGCCAGAAAATAACATCTTGATTAATAATTCAATGGGCCTAAACTAATTATTGTGTGTCAGATCACAAAGCCCACTATTGATTTCCTTGCCTTCCGTCCCCTCTCCAAGAACCAGCCTCACGACCCTGAAAAAGAGAAAAGAAACAACCTTAAATTCTACTTACTGAAATTTCTTCCTCGTTGTCAATTGTCAATATTTGTGATTTGTAACTCCCTTTCTAGCTAGTGTCCTTGTGTCTTTTAAATGTAAAACACCGCATAATAGCACGCGATCCGAAGCGCACTTATATAGATTTAAAGCAAAATATCAAGAAGTCAAAGCTTCGCTAACTTAGCTTATTTACAATCATGTTATTTATAGTGCTTTGCTTTCAAAACACCATTCTATATTCTTTTTTAACACATAAAAAACACCTTTGTTGTTTTGTTTCAAATATGCATTCCTTCTTCTTCTTTCTTTCTTTCTTTTTTTTTTCTTTTTCAAATAAATAAGTGTAACAGAAAAGTATAGAAGATATGATTTGTAAAAAGTTATCTTTCTTAACAAAATTATTTTGCTCTCAGGCCAATGGGAATTAGCTTAACGAAAGCAGGTTGAGTTTGGAAGAGTTTTACCCACAAAGTTGGGATTCAAATCCTGGCAAACTCTCTTGGAAAGGGGTATACTATTTAACCACTCCAAGTCTCAGGGGTTTATATATTCCTGCTTAACCTTTTACATAAATATAAATATATATTTATTGCTCTCATTTTTAAATTCAAACAAACTAAAGGTATGTTTGGTTTAAGAGTGAAATTATGGATAAATTTTTTATATAGATGAGATTCATATGTAATTTTATACTTATATATAAAAAATTACATTTCATTTTTATCATCTAATTAAACATGTCCTAAGGGAGCGCTTATTTTAAGGTATGAAATTACATTCCCAAAAATTACATTTCTAGGATGATATTACTAGAAATGTTATTTCCCAAATATTTTAAACAAATAATTTGTTTAACATTCAATATTTTTGGAATTACTTGTTTAGATTTCCAGAAATAAATTTAAAACTTATTTATTTTATAACATATATTATTATGAATATATATCATATTTTTCAAAATGGCCCTAATATATTTATTATTATTATTCAAAATGAAAATTACATTTCCAAAACAATATAAACTTAATCATTAATTTTTTAAGATTTGCTCATCTTGTTCAATGTAACAATTAACAAAAATAATAATAATTTGAGAGCATAATAAATATATGAAGTGTATATGAGTGCGGGTAAATGAAAATTGGGGGAAAAGTTAAATAGTTGATGGATATTTTTGTATTTATATTTAATAATTATTATTCTCAAGTTATAGAAATTTTGTATTCCCATCTTTTCATTGTGGGAATGAGATCTTATTAAATCATATAAAAATATTTTTTCATGGAATAATTGATGTTTGGAAATAATTTTGTAAAACTTGTAATAAATATGAAAACACATCATTTCCAATTAATTATGCCCAGAAATAACCAAGTATACCTTTAAAAAACGTCCTCTAACAATATATTTAATTAAGGGATAAAAGTAAGGGGTTAAAAATTATATGAATGAGTTTAATATAATTTTTACTTTCAATTTTATCCCAAAATTATGCTAAATGTTATTACTTTTTTGGTTCATGATCCATCACTTCCGTTTAAAACGGAGACCTCAATTTTGATTCATTATTATGTAAGTTTTTATTTAATTACACCATCATTCAATTAAATTAACTGTTTCCCTTTCATCAACTTATTTTGTTTAAAAGAAAAGAAATTCTTTTAAGCTAATTTTAAATAACACTAAAACACTGAAGAAAAAAAATTAAATCGAACCTTAAATTAACACTAAAAGCCAGGAAATTATCCTTAATTTTTTTGTTTACTTAATTTGACTGGGTTTTAATTAGGATTGTTAGCGTTCTATAAAAGCAAAGTTCCACAGTAAACGAATGGCAGTAATATTTTTCATCACACACACTTGGAAGAGAGGGGTGAGTCAAATCTCTTACCTAAATTTGGAATCGCTGGGTGAAAAAAATCACTGCCCCGTGTTCTGGAACCTTCTTCTTCAACCCGTCTCCTGTTTGGCACAAACTTTAGATTTGTTCATTCTTCTTTTTGGGTTTCCCACAGCCATAGTTCCTTCTCCTCCTCAGCTTCAGCCATGGCCGATGAAGATTTCGAGTTCGCCGATAAAGTCCCTCCTTCCTTCGATCGCGTGGTAAAATCTCAATTTCAATTTCAATTTACATTTACAAAACATCCGATTTCGTAATCTCTTGTTTCTCATATTACTTAGATCTGAATCTGAATCTGATTTTTTTTTTTTGTACAATGTTCCTCCTTTTCTCGTGTTGAGGATTAAAAATTTTAGATCTTAGAATCATGGATCAAGCTTTGGATGTGATGCTGATGTGTTGTGCTATGCGTCTCAGATCATTTGATTTGTTTGACATTTGACAAATTGGTTCAGTGGATTTGATCAATGATACCAAATCATGATTCTCAATTTGTGTTAGGGCGAAGAAAGGGATTTTTTTTTTCAGTATCAAGTGTGGTTGGCAAAGGGTTCATGTTGTGAATGTGATGTGTTGTGTAGTTTGAATTATCTGTTTATTCACTGCATTGCCTATTGTGATTTGTGCACACCCACCCGAAGGTTCAGCTCAAATATTTTCTTTTTTGTCTCTAAAATCTCAATGAAATAGGAAATAGGATTGCGCATTTGTAAGAGCTCTTCTTTTTTTCCCCCCTTCTTCCTTACCTTTCCTTGGATGTATAAATTTCGTTTATGAATTAAGAGATTCCAATTTCATGTGCTGACATTCTCTGTTTCAACCAACAAAATTAAGGACTATCCTGGGTTGTTTTTCAAAAAAATAATGTGATGGGATCTTCCAATTATCCTCTCATGTCAAAATTTGACTTGTGCTCCAATATGGCTTCAGGAAGTATGCATATGATGTAATTTGAAGCCTTTTGGGTTGCAATTACAATTTCCCTTCAATTGGCAGCTTGCAATAATACAATCTGTATCATATTTTGGGTCTCAAAGTTTTCTCCTCAATAGTATAGACTACATATTGACATTATTCACTAGTCCACAGCCTTTATGATCACTCTTAAACAAGACTAATCATACAATTGTTCTGTGAGCAATAGTTTCAACAAGATCAACAGAAATTGAATGTTGTAGTCATTCCTCAGTTGCTCAAATGAATGGGGCTCACCTTTGAAGAAGATTATAATTCACATGTTATCGCATACATGGATGGCTCTTGGGTGCCAGTTACTAGTCGTGGAGAACTGCATGTCTGTTTTCCTTTTCAAATAAGTGCATGTTTAATGCTTTTACGATATCTTTTTGCTTTAGTTCTCGCTGATACGGCTTTTTTCTTTTTGTGACACTTAGGGAAATGTGATTAAGGATGCTGGATCCAAAGGGTTCAACCCAGCCTTAATAGTTCTCCTGGTTGTTTTTGGG